>RCUC01015554.1:0-19069 GCA_003697995.1 Taxidea taxus jeffersonii
ATATATATATATATATATGGAGAAGTGATTGGTAATATTCTTTTGAGGTTAATGACAGTAGGAAAAGAAAGTGACATTTTCTTCTTTGAAATAGCTTATACCTGTTTATTCAGAAGAATGATTTTTAAGGTAATACAAATTCAGATTTGCCAAATGGTTTCTTAGGCAAGTTTTCACAAGTAAAAATAATTATTTTAAGCATTCAGGAACAAATTAAGAGACATATTTTTTCTCTGTATCAGTATGGCAATGAGATATGAAAAGGAAGGGGTATTTAGATTATGAGAAATATATTTAAAAACCTGAAACCCGCAAATGGTAAGATTTCATTTCTTTTGATGGCTGCATGGATGGAACTAGAGCGTATTATGCTTAGCGAAATAAGTCAATCGGAGAAAGACAACTATCACATGATCTCCTTGATATGAGGAAGTGGAGATGCAACGGGGGTGGGGGTTAAGGTGGTAGGAAAAGAAAAAAATGAAACAAGATGGGATCGGGAGGGAGACAAACCAAAAGAGACTCTTAATCTCATAAAACAAACTGAGGGGGGTGGGGGGGAGAGGGGTTGGGAGAGGGTGGTGGGGTTACATTATATGTTTAAATAAAAAAGCTTAAAGAAAAAAAAAAAAACCTGAAACCCGAAACAGAATTTCTATAGAATATGGAGAGGCCTGAAAGAATATATACCCGACCTTCTCTCTTGTTCTGTGTCTGAGCCTGTGATCAAAGGCATTTTTTACTTGCCTGAGGGCAGAATGTCCCTGGTCTACATCTCCCCTTTGTACCCTGGGACACTATACACTGCCTTTTTATACAGTGCTTATTGTAACCCCTGCACTCACGAAGCTTTGAGAAGGGCTAGAAGAAAATTCCATTTCTCACTCAACTCTCACATATTTTCATGAGCGAATGGTAGGTATTATGAGGAATATATCTTAGCACATGGAATATCAAACTGGTCATTCCAGAAGTCCAGAAACTACTGGAAACTTATTGAGTGTTATAATCAGAGGGAGTTCATGTCATAACTTGTTGAAGAGTTTGGAGAGTTCCAAGCAGGAATGATTTTGAGAAAATAAAATTGGTTACAAGAAATGATACAACTGTTCTGAATGCTTTGTTTCTATGAATCATGGTAGAGATGGAACTCAGGCTGTCATCCTGTGCCAGCAGGTATTTGAGGCTCAATAAAAGATCCCCATTTTTTTCTGATCTCAAAAGCATAATTATTTGCCCCTGCCCTGTAACTAGACTCTAAGGGTACATCTCTAGCATGACTTCTTCAACAGTAGGCAAAAGTAGGCAGTGATCTGTAAATATTTTAAGGGGATTTTGCTGTGTACATTAAGATGCATATCTTTATTTTTTTTTAAATTTGCATTAGTAGCAGTATAAAATAACATATGTGATGTATCAGATGGGTAAAGGAAAGAAAACAGTCTAGGCATTTTATATAGTAAGGGATTTCATATGAATGTTTACAAAATAGATGGGAAAACAGAAAAGCAGGCTCTATTCCGAGGCTCCTGCGAGAATGTTACAGAAGTGAGTGAACCATACTGCCTCTCAGTTTGCTGACTTGGGGCTCAGCCAGAAGCAGGATATCATTCCTGTTTCCATAGTTGCTCCTCACATCCAGACAAACTGGAGTGGAAGGATGTCCCAGGGTTGGCTCATACTCCCATGTCCTTGCTCCCACCAGCATCACTCGAATACTGCCATAAAGTGACCTATAACTAATTTTTGCTTCCAAGTCTCAAAAATAAGTACATAAAATACGTAATTGAAATCCCTGGCTGCAAGAGTTTGAGCCATATAGTTTCTCATCTTCCAGCATTCTTAACTAAGTAAGAGAGAACATGAAATTGAATGGAGCCCGTGCAAAAACCCAGCACATAATCATGTGACCACCTAGTAAGCATTTAGCATTTGAAAAAAAATGATGTTGTTTCTGTCAGCAGTGCAGATTCAATTTATTTGAACCTTGCAAATTAAAAAAAAAAAACATTGTTTTTATATTGCTGTTTCAAAATCATATTATCAAATACTATTCAGATACCCTAATGTAACTGATTATAGATCTATAGATGTCTTTCAATTCTTGAATATTTAAATATTATAAATTCCTTTGTTTTCTATGGTGTCTCTTAAATACAAGTAGATTTAAATAATTAAATGTCTCATGATTTGGTATTAGTTATTAAACTCTCTGAGCCTCATTTTACTTTTCTGTGAAGCAGAAATAGTAAGAATTGAATGCCCACAAATGTGAACAAAAGAATACATCACAAAGTTTAGGAAAGGACTTCTATGTGATAAGCATTCAAATATTAACTATAATATGAGAAGATGGCCAAATTATGACTGATGATGGAGACATCAGAGAAAACTCTCATTGAAATACCTCCAGCATTTGTGCATGAAAAAAAGTGTTTTTATGTTATTTTGTACATGAGTAATATGTTGATTCAGTGAATATTTAATAGTAGTATTTTCTCTATAACACTTAAGACATTACCAACATCACAGAGATAATTTATCTTTATATTTCCTTGCATGCTGGAAATTCAAACATGTTATCAGGTTACATGTTTTCTATTTATTTCCTTAATTTTGTTGGTTGCTAAATGAGCATTTTCCCCATGCCTGAGATCTGAGTTTATTACTATGTATCTACCCAAGTAGATAGCGTAACTCTCTCTATATATCTGTGTATATATTCTATACATGATTATATTATCATAATTATTGTATTATATCATATATTTATATCATTATTTCATATCATAATATAGATATATAAATATATACATCCCAGGATATATTATCTAATCATTTTTGTATTCTCTTTAATTTTATTTATCTCTATTTTTTCTCAATCTTGTGATATTTTCAGATACTCTTTTTCTTTAAGAATAGCTTAGAATTGGGGCACCTGGGTGGTTCAGACATTAAGCGTCTGCCTTCAGTTCAGGTCAAGATCCCAGGGTCCTGGGATCAAGCCCCGCATCAGGCTCCCTGCTCAGAGAGAAGCCTACTCCCCCTGCTTGTGTTCCCCCTCTCGCTGGGTCTCTCTCTGTCAAATAAATAAATAAAATCTTAAAAAAAAATAGTTTAGAATTAAAGACATTTTAAAAGTTAGCACAGAATTCTTATATATCCTATACCCAGTTTCCCCTCTTGTTAAGATCTTATATTACTATGATATATTCAACACAATATTCAATTCAACATTGTTTCATTAGATTACTATTATATATTCAACACAATGAAACAATGTTGACACATTATTATTATCTAGAGTTCATACTTTATTCTTAGGTCCTTAATTTTTAATTTTTTTTTTTATTTATTTGACAGAAAAACACAGCAAGAGAAGGAACACAAGAAGGGAGAGTGGGAGGGGGAGAAGCAGGCTCTCTGCTGAGCAGGGAGCCCGATGCAGGACTCAATTCCAGGACCCTGGATCCTGACCTGAGCCGAAGGCAGGCACTTAATGACTGAGCCACCCAGGTGCCCCTCTATATCCTTAATTTTTAACTAATACAGATTTATTTTTTTTATTTTCTAGAACTCCATCCAGAATACCATATTGCCTTTAGTCATCATCTAAATAATACAAATCATCTTAGTTTCAGTTCTGACAATTTTTCAGACTTTCTTTGTTTTATTTATTTATTTATTTAAAATTTAATTTATTTATTTGACAGACAGAGATCATAAGTAGGCAGAGAGGTGGGCAGAGAGAGAGAGGAAGGGAAGCAGGCTCCCTGATGAGCAGAAAGCCCGATGCGGGGCTCAATCCCAGGACTCTGGGATCATGACCTAAGCTGAATGCAGAGGCTTTAACCCACTGAGCCACCCAGATGCCCCAAGACTTTCTTTGTTTTAAAGAGCTCTGAGAGTTTTAATGAATACTAGTCAGGTATTTTGTATAATTTCCCTCAATTCAAGTTTGTCTGAGGTCTTTCTAATAGACTGTGGTTTGGGGTTTTTATAGGGAAGACACAGAGTAAAAGAACCATCCTCATCAAATACTATCCAGAGTACACAAAATGGAAATGATTTATGACTATTCATGTTGACCTTGGCCACCTAGCTGAAGTGATATTTTTCAGGATGTCTACTATAAAGTTACTCATTGTCCACCCTTTCCATCCAGTGCTCTTTGGGAAGGAGTCACCATGTGCTTCGCACATGTAATAAGTGGGGAGTTACATTCTACTTTCTTGAAAGGAGAGTATATATATAAATTATTTAGAATTCTGAATGGGAGGGTTTTGGCTATCCTTCCTAATTTATTAACTTATTAATAATTTATGTCAGAATGTACTTGTAGATACTAATTTTGGGTTTAGTTTATAGTTCAGTATTATTTATTTATTGTGTCGCTTAAATTCTTCTAGGTTTGACCTTTGGAAGCCCTATTAATTGGACCCTGTGCCCCTTTGACATATTTATACCAGTTTAATTTTTTAACACATCCTTATTTTCAGAAGAATCCAGGCTCAGATCTTATATTTCCTGGCCCAATCTCAGAATCTGTAATTTCCTCAGGGATTCCTAGCTCCTCTTACTGGGCAATAGTATTTGAAGACAAGATATGAGCATCTGAGTGTTAGGTTACTTGTACTTAGAGGGTCAATGCTTCCAGACTCTCAGAAAGTGTGTATGTACATTGGGAATGTGTATGTGTTTGGAGGGGTATAATTCACTTTGATAATTATTCATCTGTGTCTATATGGAACTAAATACGAGTCCGTACTTATGTCTCTAACTCCAATCCATCAACACATGGTTCATTCTAGCCTTCCCAACCCTGCTTATCTATAACTTCTCACTCCAACAATGAGAAAGCTAGTTCTTACCATCCACCATCCACTTACATATTTGTTCAATCCCAGTACACAAGTGTAGTGGCTCAGAACTGTTAACCTGACCCACTGAGAAACAATTTAGCCAGCTGTCTGAGTATAATTCTAAGATGATTTTGTCTTTAGTCTTATAGTTTCCACTCACTTCCAGAATTGCTTAGGTTAGTAACATTTCTGCTCACCCCTTCCTTTTATCTGTTTAATACTTAAAATAAATTTTTGTGTTTTTTTTTCCATCTGTACTCCATTGTGGAACCATTCATCTTCCTAATTCATTTTTAAAAATTTCTATACACTAAGTTTCTTTCATTTTGCTGTATCTTCCTATGGGTTTTGACAATGCATAGTGTCATGTCCTCACCATTACAGTATCATACAAAATAGGTTCATAGCCCTAAAATATGTTTGTTTCACTATTCAGAGAGTTATAACTATCTGGGGAGAGTGCTTTGGGGGACACCCACACCCATTCTCATTTCTTCAGTGGATATTAGGCTATTAGTTTCCACAGCTACCTCACTGTAAAACTATTGGTTTTCAAAGCTCCCACAAAGCTGGGAAGAGGTGAGCGTTATAGCACAAGCTAAAAACCTGGAAACTGGCTGTTCATCCTGACATTCAGATATATTTCTTAAATAACTTCTCAGATTTTCGTAAGCCTTTTATTAATTTCCAGAGTTAAAAAAGAAACTTTATTTTGAAAAAATTTTCCAGGATTCATGTTACTTTTATGGAAGATCAGATTTTCTGAGATCTTTACTACACCTTCAAGGAAGTGGTTTCTTTCCACTTCCTTTGAGATAGCCACTTAAGTTGTTTCCCATGACTTAAAATACAATAAGGAAACATTGGATGCTATTTTATTTTTAAAACAAATATAAGCATGCTAGTAATTTATTTGAAATGGAATCTTGGCTCAAAAGATTAAATATTACGTGTGCATTAAGGGGATGAAGTGCTGGTACATACAACACTGATAAACTCTGAAAATATTCTAAGTGAAAAAAAAACCACAAAAGCACATATTACATGATTCCATTTATATGAGACAACCTGAATAGACAAATACATAGATAGAATGTAAATTAGTAGTATTTGATGAAAAGAGGATATATCAATATAGTGGTGAATAATAAAACAGTAAAGAATGGGATAGGTTAGGTTGATGGAAAGAAATAACCCATATCATGCAGCTCTTTAATAGTGCTGGTGAGGAGCAATGGGAAAGCCATTAATAATTTTAAGAGAGAATTAACTTATATTAAGTGTGATGAATTGGGGTTTGGAGACAGAAGAAGCTGTGTGACAAATGAGAAGAGTATTATAGTTGAGACTAGAGATGATAGGGACTTGGGATATATTAGTAGTAGTAAAGATGAAGATAAGCAAATGCATTTGAAATATGATTTGGAACTAGAAATGTCAAGATTGTTTATGTGCAGGTTTCAGGACAAGATCAAAGTCAAGATCACTGGACTGTGAAACTTGTTAAATACTAATAACATTATCTGAGAGAAGTCCACTAACAGATACGAATGATAGAGGTAGTAACCAAATATCCATTTGAATTCAGGCTTGAAATGCCTATGCAAAATCTAAATGGAGATATCAAAAATATATTGAGCAAAGACCCAGGACTGAATCTTGAACCCACCAATATTTAGAGAAGTTAAGAGTAAGGGAATCCATTAAGGTAAAAGAATAGAAAGAATTCAATAGAGCATCGAATGACTTCAGAGTAAAATCCGAAGGTATTTCAAAACACAATAGGGAATCAACTATGTTGATAGCAAGTGAGTAGACCAACAAAATGATCAGAGAAAATGTCCCGGATATTGAAAATAGAGTGATAAGCATGGAAAGAAAAAAAAATCAATAGCATGATGAAGATAGCACAGATGGAATTAATTGAACATTTTAAATTATAGTATTTTGAAATAGAGAATACCATTAAGTCTAGATTAAATGCAATAAGCATCATCAGAGGAACATAAATGAAGCCAAGAAAACCCATTTTATATTAAATGTAGTAGGCAAAGAGCAATTGTTTGAAATTAAATATCAAATATTGACAAATAAGAGGTCCTGAAATATTTGAAGGTACTTGAATCCTATTTTTCCCTCAAGTACTAGTAAAGATTTCCCCTTTAATCTTCAATCAATTAATTCTTCAGAATCACATACACACTTAAATTACAAAGGTTAGTAATGTACAACAATTTAAAGTTACAAAGCCAAAGAATAACAAAATAAATAGTTCCTACAAAACATTAAGGAGTCTCAAATTTTTCTACCTCAAATCTCAACAAATATTGTAGAAGTATATATCAATTTTTCTTTGTGTTATTTCTTCTCAAAAAAGAGATCTGTAATGTGTAAAATCGACTGACCTTATCCTTCTATTTAGTCTAATTATTATTATATATCTTTTTAAACCACAGATACAGACGATTAATCATAATCTGTATATGGTACAATATAGCACTGGTCGGCACAACACCCTCATTTATTTTGTTTATATATTTATTTATGCCTTTTTATTTCCATTCATTACTTCTATCCCCTACTTGCAGCATAAGAAACAATTTGAATGTATTTGATGAGAATCATTTCACTTGTGTGTGTTCTTGTATGATATATTATTTTGTCTTATGGTTTTAGATTTTAATAAACAAAATAAAATAATAATGTGATGTAGACTTTATTATCTTTCTAGTCTTGTTCATTAGGAGCCATGATTTTAAGCTCTACTCATGTTTACAACTGTTCACCTTGTATGTCGCTACTAAATACCATATCGTCCAAAAGTGTGTATTTATCACAGGCTACTGATTCATTCCACTACTGATGAGCATATCGCCATTGCCTCTACAGCCACCCAACCAACAAAACACAGCAATGGTGAACATTCTAGTAAATTTGCCTTTAGAGACTTATGTACAACTTTATTTTGGATATTTACCTGGAAGGAATACTGGGGTATCTAATGAATGTATTTAATTTTACTTATTACCACCATTCTTCTTTCCAGAATATCTGCATCAGTCTATACTCATTTCAGCAAACAATGGGGATTCTGTATCATTTATTTTCATCAAAATTATTTACATTATGATATTTTACTTTTTACCATTCTGGTATGTATTAAAGCTTCTATAATTTATACAAAGCGTTCTTTTTCCTGACAGTGAAATCTGTGTACTCAAAATATATTCAGGGAAAAAAAAAACACGAGCCTCAGTGTGGATATCAAAAGTAATTTAGAAGCCACATATTCTACGAAAAAATATTCTAATTAGATTTTAAAATGATTCAAAACATATAAAATAATTTATTGAGCACTTAAAAAGAATCAGACATTATTTATATGCTGAGAAATAGTAGTGATAACAGCAATCAAAACAAATAAACCAAACAAAAACTTGTCATGAACCTTTTAACAATAAGCATTCCTATTGCCCATAAGTCTATGCATCATCTGGGTAGCTTTTCCAATTTTGGCTGGACTCACTCATGTGTCTGCATTTGGCTATGGATCAAGTAAGCAACTCTGGTAAATCTGTCCAGGGTTTCGTTTTTGTTTTTCACACATTTGGGGCTTGGCTGACTGCAGACTGGTCTAGAATGTCCTTGGCTAGGGCAAACAGGTTTTTCTCCAAATGATCTCTTATTTTCCATCATCCTAGATTAATGTCCTCTCATAAGAGAGTCAGGTACTCAAGAGGAATGATAGAAGTGGGCAAGGCACATAAAGCATAGCCTCAAAAATTGCACACCATTGGGTGCCTGGGTGGCTCAGTTGGTTAAGTATCTGCCTTTGGCTCAGGTCATGATCCTAGGACCCTGGGATCATTCCTCACATAATGGGCCCAGTAGAGTCTGCTTCTCCCTCTTTCTCTGCCCCTCCCCCTCTGCTCATGTTCTATTTCTCACTTTCTCTCTCTCTCTCTTAAATAAATAAAATCTTAAAAAAAATACAAACCATCACCCCACACACATTTTATTAAGTGAAAGAAAATCACAGGACCAGTCCAGATGTAAGGCATGGAGAAACAGGTTTTACTTTTTAAAGAGAAGCTGCAAAGTCACATTGCAAAACACATGGATACCGGGTTGACTGGAAAATTGAGATTGTTTTGCTATCAAAAGAAACACAAACACAAGTACGTGTTTAATACATATGAAGGACAATTGTATATGCTATGGAGAGCAATAAGAGTCCCCAAAAGGTAACAGACACTTAATGGCATAGAACCTGTGGGTACTGTGATACATTAGGCTCTTAATTGGAGTGAAAAGGAAAACCACTGGAAGAGTTTGAACAAAGAGTGACATCCTAGGGCACCTGGGTGGCTCAGCCAGTTAAGCATCTGTCTTCTGCTCTGATCTTGATGCTAAGATCCTGGGATCCAGCCCCTAGTGGGGCTCCCTGCTCAGTGGGGAGTCTGCTTCTTCCTCTCTATTTGCTCCTCATCCTTCCTCTTGCGCTCTCTCTCTTTCCCTTATTCTCAAATAAATAAATAAAATATTAAAATTTTAAAAAGAGTGATATCCACATGGGGATAAGGAGGCCATTAAAAACACAAATATGGAATTCAAAGAAAGGAAAGGTCTGAACTGGGGAAAAAATACACACACACATACACACATACACATATACTATAACCTGCTAGAGCTTTAAATTACATTTTTAAATTTTATTAACTATACATTTCATTAAATTATATTTATGTCATTATATAAGGTCATCAAATAATACTGAATTCTGATTTCTGTAAAGATAAGCCAGAAAGCTATATCATTTACAAATTTGATAAACATGGTTTCTCTACCCAAGTTTAGCATAGAAGAAATGAGCTCAATTATTTGCTTTTCCCATTCCACAAATCAGTGCTTATTAGAAACCAACAAATTTTAGTTTGGGTCCCTTTTTGCTGTGTTATATCATTTATTTGAGTGTCGTTTCTTTTGGTACGTCCATGACTCTCCTTCAGAGCTGGACCAATTTTCATCTACAAGAATATTGAAGATACAACCAATGAAGTCTTTTACTTTTAGTAAAAGGAGACATATGTATAAATAGTTAAACGCATGCAATTGGGGGACAGTCAATGTGGAACTTAAAAAAAGAAAAACTATGGCTTACTTCCAACAGAAAAGGTATATGGTAATGGTCTTTCTATATTTCTGGGAAGCTAGCACAATTGGTCCAGCTATGAGAAATTCCAATTAACTAGACATCTGCTGAAAACACAGCAGAACAGCTCACAATCTGTTGCAAATATTTTTGCATAATGTGGCTGACAGACAGTTTAATAAAACAAACAATATGGAGAATAAGTTTAGTACTTTACTGACAATTAAGTATGAGTAGTTGGTACTTGTAAGGAAAGACAATTCAGAAAACCAGTCATAAACAAGAAGGTACTGGGAATTTAGAGCAGAATTTTAAGGAAAAAGCTCAGAAAATAATAATGAACTTCAGGAAAATAGAGCATTCTGCTAATAACAAGAAGAAAGATTCATTTAGTGTACAATATGAGAGAGTTGCAAAAATGAGTCAATGTGATTATTAAAAACAGAATAAAAATACTATAGAAAGAAGATATATATCTGTGTGTATGAGAAGACCTATCCCTTCTTTTACTCCTGTTTTATGTTTTACCATTTTCATATTCTTGTCAGCCCCCAAAAAAACATCTATGACACCCAACTCCTCCATGAAGCTGGATAGTCTTTATTATAAGGTTTTCCATGATTTATATTTAAATTCCCAATCTATTTTTACCAAAATTTACATTTTAAATACTAGTATTCTACTTCCTCCCTTTGTGGATGAAATTTATTTATTTTCTCATCATCTTGCCTAATTTGACCTGTCATTCTCTATCATTTAAACCCTCTACTTTATCTTCATAATCTTCACTTTACAGACTAAATTCCTTTCCCTGAGGATATCGCCTTTATTAAAATATCTACTGACATATATAACTCTCCATCTACCATTAGTACACAAATCACAAACTGGAGAGGAGTCGTTTGAAATACGGATGCTGACAGATTTGATTCATCTATACAGATTTCCTATTTTATTAAGGCAAATCTATAAAGAGTGATAGATTTTTCTGTGTTAATAACAAATGTGACAGTACTTGGAGAAAAATACCTACATAACAAATGTAATCTAGTCTGACTTCAGTTTTTAATATTGGGTGCTATATATTTTCAAGTTTCGCTTTCCCTCCTCCCTTCCCAGCCCTCTTTTGGACAGGCAGCTCACAAAGTCTACATGCTCCCTCACCTGGTGTGAGGTTCAAACCCCAGAAACAAATGGGAAATGGGTGCCCACAACTGGAAAGGTTGTGGCCAGCGTCATACACCGCCCCCCCAATACACAATAAAAGCCCCAAGCAGATCTCCTTTCCCTCTTCTCACAAACCATTTCAGACACACTCAGGAGGCTTACTCTGTTCTCCCCCAAAACTCTTATTTTGCTAGTAATAAACTTTTCCATTCTTTCTTCTCTGTGTTTAGCTGGCATCATCATTTTTGACATACAAACCAGATTTTGAGTGGGTTCCATCCTGCCTCTGCAGAATGTTCTAAAGAGTGAGCAAGGATCCGCAGAAACTAGGACATTGCTCCCTCAGTGTGCTATCTGCAAGAGTGCTTCTGAATCTTACTTATTACTCATGTGTTGATCTCAGTGGACATTTCATTTTGCAGCAGACTACCTTAAAACAGATGGTAGGTAACTTTTTAAATATTTTTTGTATTATATTTGTCATGATTTATTGAAAATGATCCATGTATTTTCTAATGATGTCAAATGGAACTACGATCATTAACCAAAAAGTAGTGTGGGGGGAGAGGATAATGGTAGTTATTAAAATGAAGAAAAGTTTGTTCTCTAAAAAAAAAAAATGGGGTGATGGATAATCTTTTTTGGAAAAACTTTGAAGGCTTTAGCTTATTTTTGTCTTAAAAAAAAAGGAAGCTTCACTGAGAAAGGCCAAGTTTAAGTGTTCTATAATATTATTATAATAATTATTAGAATGGCAAATTTTAAAACATTGAAAGCTCTCATGATTTAAACAAAAATGAATATTTGGTGTTTCAGTTCTGCAAAAGTACTAGGAACTGTTTCAGAGAAGCACAGAAATCCAAAGTCAGAAGAGAATAACCCAATATTCTGACATTTTGAAGTTGTCAAGAAAAGCAAGATATTTGAAAGATTGGATAAGTTTAAGCTCCAGGTAAATTTCTGGAGAATGAAAAAGAAATGTCAGCATTACCTACTTATTCAGTTATTGAAAATATTTGCTTTTTATGAAGTGTGGTATATTTATTTTATTCCTTGACAGAGATGGGATGAAATAAAAAGTAACTACAAAAGAAAACATATTTGTATAATAACTGAATGAAATATGGAACAAATAAAAAATCTTGTGATATCCTGGGTGATTATGAGAATGAATCAATGAATTCATACCTATAAAGGGCACAGAACTGTATCTGGCTCATAATAAACATTCGTTGTTGCCTAATATAATCAACATTGTTATCGCTGTTACTGCAATAAGTAAAGGAACATGCATCAGATACCTAGTGTTCTAGTCATATTGTTTGGTTAGATTTCAGTTGTGGGAATTGTCCTGGACATTTTCTGGATTGGCATTTCTTTATTATATATATTTAAATAGGTGGGGAATTAAAGATAATTAACAATTCTAATTCAATCCATTTTTTTAAAAGTTGTTTACCAGCAGAATAGATCTAATAATAACTATCAATTCCTTGTTAACTCTCACCCTTCTTCTTTTGTCCCCCTTTAAATAAAGTGCATCTTTAATTCTTAGATGATAAGATTAACTTTGATAACTGCTGGAACTCCCAGTTTGGAGGTAGTTAACAAAAAATCCAGGAAAAATTAATTTCTTTCCCCTGACCTGTGTCATCAGAGTCCAGACGAGCAATCCTAACTCTTTTTTTTTATTTAATTTTCAGAGTTTTTTTTTTTTTTGCTTGTTTTTAGATTCTAGATATTAGTGAGATCACTGAATATTTGTCTTTTTTAACTTATTTCACTTAGCATAATCCCCTCAAGGTCCATCATCTTGTAGCAAATGGCAGGATTTCCTTCTATTTTATAACTGAATAGTATTCTATTGTCAACCCCTCCTCTTAAATGCCTTGTAATTCAGTACATTAATATAAATAATTTTCAAAATTCATTTTTTTTAATTTTTATTTTAATTTTTTTTAAAAGATTTTATTTATTTATTTGTCAGAGAGAGTGAGCACAGGCAGACAGAGTGGCAGGCAGAGGCAGAGAGAGAAGCAGGCTCCCTGCCGAGCAAGGAGCCCGATGTGGGACTCGATCCCAGGATGCTGGGATCAGGACCTGAGCCGAAGGCAGCTGCTTAATCAACTGAGCCACCCAGGTGTCCCTCAAAATTCATTTTTAAGTCAGGTCTTATTTTAGGAAGATTCAAACTGTGCCCTGTAACATGAATCTAATATAGTCCCTGAGTTTTTTTATCCTTCCACTTATAATCCTATCCTCAAAAGAGAAAATAAATAGATGTGCACAGTGTTCCTTACTTTCTATTTTTTTTAAGTAATCTCTACACTCCATGTGAGGCTCGAACTCACAACCTCAAAACAAGAGTCACATACTTTACTGCTGAACCAGCCACGTGGCCCCCTACTTACTGTGTTTCTAGTGGAAGCTCAACATCTCATACTGTAGGATTTTCTACCAGCATAACACAACCTCCAGCTGAATAGTTTACTGTTTTATTTATGAGACAATAAGTGAAATTACAAAGATAATTATTTGTCTTAGAATAGTTTCCCACACTTTTTCTCATCAGTTGAGATAAGAATTTCAAAAAGCATAATTAGAATAGATTAAGATACCCTGTAGTTGTAGGTCAAATATTTAGCAAACTCAGAAATAAATTTGTATAAATGAATATCTAATCACTGAAAGCAAGCAGGGTAACCAGTTGTATTCAAAAGTCTAGGATTACATAAAGACTTATGGAAAATGATTAGGTCTGTGTCAAGTTCTGAATGCGTGCATTCCCCCCACATTATTATGGTAAAGCCCTGACCCCCAGGGTGTTGGAAAGTAAGGCCTGTAGGAGGTAATTAGTTTTGGATGAGGTTGTGAGGGTGGGCCCCCTAATGAAACTAGGGTCCTTATAGGATGAGAAAGAGGAGACAGACCATGTTCTCTCCCTGCCACATGAAGATAACAGCAAGAAGACAGCTGTGTACAAGCCATGAAGATATCCCTCATTGGGGAGACAAATTGGCTAATACTCTAGAACTTTGAGAAATAAATCCCTGTTTAAGCCACCCATTATACCGAATTGCATTATAGCAGCCAGAACTGACAAGTGCCATATGGCAGGAGTAAATAACCCCAAAAGTAATGAAATGCAATGTAATTTTAACATATATTAATATCATATTTGAAAATGGGATGTTTTAGTATCTCAACAATAAAAAAATCAGAAAGAACAGGAAAAGGAAGATATACCACAATTTTACAGGACACCAAGTGAAAACAGTTAGTGTGTGTTGTGATATTTTACAATCAGTTTGGAAAAAGGAAAGTATTCATATCAGATATTTATAGGCTAGAATCTAGACTCAAGAATAACCAGAATGTGAGAAATTTTCTTGAATAACTATTTACTTTTCAAAATGGATAAATATTGTGTTTTAAAATTATATATATTATTTTCTTACCATAGCTTTCAGATTAAAAGCATATGATTATTGCAGCTACCTTAGAAAATATCAAAATATAAAAAGAAAAATAAGTTATTATATTGGATATATTTCTTTAATTCTCTGATACATATATACTTTAATAAATTCAAAATACATTTAATGTTTAATTTATATAAATCTCAAAATATGTAAAATCATTTTGGAAAAAATCAAGCAATTGACATAAAAATTGATATTTTATTGTCTTAGCTTCAATTTTTCATTTGTAATATTGAAAATAGGTTTCCTGTACATATAGTACCTTATAGCTTCTAGTATTTGTATTAACTATGTGTTCTTGTTCTTGCCTATCTCTCCCAGCAGGTAGGGTATATTGTGTGTGGGTTTCTTTGTAAATTAAAAAAAAATTTCATACATTAAATTACATTTCCTTACAAACATATAATAATTTTTCCCATTTAACTTGTGTGTCTTTTAGAATTTTCTTTGTAGTATATTGTTATGTTTTCTTTTTTTTTAAGATTTTATTTATTTATTTGAGAGAGAGAGAGAGTGAGAGACAGCATGAGAGGGGAGAAGGTCAGAGGGAGTAGCCAATTCCCCACAGAGCTGGGAGCCTAATGCGGGACTCAATCCTGGGACTCCAGGATCAGGACCAGAGCTGAAGGCAGTCACTTAACCAACTAAGCTATCCAGGTGCCCCTATTGTTATGTTTTCTAAATGTTGATTTGTTATGGAAAAATCGATTTTCTTTTTATTATATATTTCATTTTTTCTTTCTTTTTTTTTTAGGAAAAATATCTTAAAGCCTTTTGAGGTTATTTTTAATTTGATAATTTTATTGATGTGAAATAATTGTAGATGTTTGGCTATCTAGCTTACTTTTTGATGGTAATATTTTTTGAGCATAAAGACAACATTTTTTTCCTAGATATTTAGAAAATACAAAAAAGAGAAATAGTATGCAGCCATCAAAAAACAAGAAATCTTACCATTTCTAATGACATGGATGGAACTAGAGGATGTTACACAAAGTGAAATAAGTCAACAAGAAAGACAATTATCATATGATCTCACTGATATGAGGAATTTGAGAGAGAAGACAGAGGATCATAGGGGAAGGGAGGGAAAAGTAAAACAAGATGAAACCAGAGAGGGAGACAAACCATAAGAGACTTTTAATCTCAGGAAACAAAATGAGGGTTGTTAGAAGGGAGGAGGGTGGGAGGGATGGGGTGGCTGGGTGATGGACACTGGGGAGAGTATGTTCTATGCTGAGTGCTGTGAATTGTGTAACTGATGAATCAGACCTGTACCTCTGAAACAAATAATACATTATATGTTAAGAAAAATAAGAGAAAGGAAGAAAGAAGAAAGAAAGAAGAAAGAAAGAAAGAAAGAAAGAAAGAAAGAAAGAAAGAAAGAAAGAAATAAGAAAGAAAGAAAGAAAGGGAGGAAGGAAGGAAAAAGTCCATAGCACCATGGTTGAATAACCCTACTCTAAATGGATTGTGGACATTCTTACACATCCTTGGAATTTTGTATTCCTCAAATATATATTGAATATTAAGGAAAAGGAAAAAGCACAAAAAAGAAAATTAACCACCCAGTAATCCTATAATAAAAACAATTATCTTAAGGTATTTTTTCATTGGTGTGAAAGATTATTCTGTGATACTCTTTTAGAATATGAAGATTTTTACTTAATATTTTTATTTATCTTTAAAAAGATTTTATTTATTTATTTGAGAGAGAGAGAGCCTACTTGTGGGCTTAGGGAGGAAGGGAGGATGAAGGAGATTGACAACCAGACGTTGTGAAGAGTGCAGAGCCCTACATGGACCACCATTGATACCAGGACCCTGAGATCATGACCTGAACCAAAACCAAGAGTCTGATGCTCAACTGGGGGAGCCATCCAAAAACCCAACTTAATCTGCAATAGCTTTATATTTGTTCATTATATGAGTATTTCACAATATATTAGGTCTTTTAAATTGTTTTAAATTGTTTCTGTTACAGAGAAAAAGGGGAAAATTATAACTTTAAGAGATCATGCTTCTATACGTTGCTTTTAAAAAAGTTCCTAAAACTAGAATTTACAATAGAAAAGTAGAAAACCCTTTTAAAATTTTTAATTTATGTTAACAAAGACATAGCAGTTTACATTTTACCAACAATCTAGAAATCAGTCATTTCAAACATTTCTCTTATTTATTTGTTACATGGATCACATTTTCAAAATTATTTTTATTAACATATAATGTATTATTTGCCCCAGGAGTACAGGTCTGTGAATCATCAGGCTTACACACTTCACAGCACTCATCATAGCACATACCCTCCCCAATGTCCACAACCCAACAACCCTCTCCACACACCTCTCCCCCGATCAACCCTCAGTTTGTGAGATTAAGAGTCTCTTATGGTTTGTCTCCCACTGTCTGATCCCAAGTTGTTTCATTTTTTTCCTTCCCTACTCCCCAAACCCCCTGCCCTGCCTCTCAAATTCCTCATATCAGAGATATTGTATGATAATTATCTTTCTCTGATTGAATCACATTTTTCACTTTTATTTTCTCAATATATTTGAAATATATATATTCCATTCTGAATTTTAAAATTAATTATTTTACCTTATCTTTACTTAAATACCAAAGATAACCACAATAAAATAAATGTTAATTACCTCTGTATAAAGCAAACTTTTGGTTTATTTCTTCTTCTGGCCCAATTTTCTCATCTTGCCATGGAAATGTAGTGTGAGAGAACTCAATATTGCTAAAAACTACATTATATCTTTTCTTTTAGTATTATATCCCACTTTTCCTTTCATAAAATAATTATTAAGCAATTTTTAACATTTGTTATCAAAGCTCACCATAAAGTTATAATAATAAAAACTGGAATCCCAAGTTCTATATAAAATCCTAATATGGGCTCAATCAGTAGAGGATGAGACGTTTGAAATAAGGGTTGTAAGTTCAAATCCCATGTTGGGCATAGAAATTACATAAAAATAAAATCTTTAAAAAAAATCCTAACATACCCATTTAAAAAAATACTTGTGTTACAATTGTCTTATTTAAATGAAATGAGATTACCTATTCCTTTATTTCAAACTTTGGGTTATTTGGGTCAAAATGACTTTATTGGTTAATCTTTTAACGTTAATATTGCTCTAGAATTACAAATGAAATCCCAAGGATATGTAGGTGCTATGTAGCAATATCATAGTAGTTTAATATGTGAGAGTAAAAGATAAAAAATAATTTTGCTTTAAATAACTTAACCTGCATCATGCCATCACACCATCTAGGGCAAATTGCTATTTAGGGATAAAGCGGTTTTCATTGATAATTTTTTTATAAACTAAAATTTTCCATACCATTATGTATTAAGAATCATGACATTTTACACAGAAATGGAAATGATATTTAAATGAAAAAATCTTAAGTCTTATTTTGATAGCTGGAAGATTGTCATAAATAGCAATTTCCTCCAATCTTTAGCTTAAATTACTGTATAGATACTTTGCAAAAGGGTTTCTTTTTTATCTTTCACATCAAAATCACATTTTCATTCACCGATGTTTATGAGATTGGACATTTATTTATTGGGTTCTCTAATGTCAAGCACTTTTCATGCCCTTTACGAGTATTTATGTATTTAATTCTAACACTATGTCCATGAAATCGATACTGTTTCTGTACTCATTTTACTGATGAAGTCATAGGGACCAAAGAAGACTACGACCTGTGTGTCAGGTAGCACGGCCAGTCAGTTGCATAGCTGGGGGGCGGAGAACCGCAGCAGCCTGGCTGGGGACCCACACTCTCACCCACTCTACATTTTAGCCTCTTTAAGATTACAATGAAACAGTGTCATAGAACTAAATAATCACAGAATGTAATCACTCCCAGCATTCTATTTACAGATTATGTAATGACATTTTAATTTAATAATTATAGTTACTTGTGGAGACTAATGATATATATTTCTTTCCAGAACTAAAATATCTGGTACTTGTAATATATCAGAGGCCTGAAGTTCAAGTTACATTATATCAGAAGGTAAAGTTTAGTGTTTTCTGTGTATACAAATAACTGTCACCATAATAAGAACTTCACATGATTCATATCCAGAAACTGCCTTGCCTCCTTTTCCCTCTGCTTTCCTTGCATGATTCATTGAGCATCACTACAGTACCAATCTTAAAACCCACTAGCATTGCTTCGTTTTCCCAGTTCCTTATAGAATATCTTTCATGGCAGGTAACCCTTTCCCAAGACCCAGACATAAAGATATACACAGTCACATCACTGAAGTACCCATTTCTAATACCTACTGGCTAGTATTGATTTTTAAGACATATTTCAAAGAAGACACTCCCCTCCCTCAACACACACACACACACACACACACACACACACACACACACACA
>RCUC01015558.1:0-10789 GCA_003697995.1 Taxidea taxus jeffersonii
TTTGGCTCATGTGGTTAAGTAGGTTTCAAAAAGACAGAAAGGAAAACCACTGGAGGTAGCTGAAAACTACGCTTTCCAAGTCAGACGACCAGGTACTCATAGTCTGAGGACACGACTTTGAGATGCAACTGTAATGCCCGGTCATATTAATAACATTTCCAGACATGACTTTATGCTGAATGAGTTGGTATTTTTTTTTTTTGACACAAGACCCTGTTCTACACCAGTTTAAAAAAAAAATAGAAATTAGTAACTTTAAAACCTCTCCCACTTTCCCCACTTACACCCCCAAATTATGTAAAGGTGCATTATGTGCACTTTGTTTCAATTTTGTTAGGTCCATGAATTCAAAGCCCACTGCCTCTTTAAAGGACATTTTCATCAGTTGTAAGTTATTTAGCTTTCTCTGTTGGTTGGTTACAGTATTTTTCACAAGTTACTTTTCCTGTTAGTTTCACTGTGTTTTGCTTAGATGGTTTACGGAGACAGGGTGGCCACCATGCTCACCTGTCTCTAAGAGGTTTATTTGAGAGAGAGAATGTGCAAACAGAGAGGGGGCAGGCGGAGGAGCAGACTTCCCACTGAGCAGAGAGCCTCACGTGGGTCTCGATCCCTAGGACTCTGAGATCATGATCCAAGTCAGATTCTGAACTGACTGAGCCACCCAAGTGCCCCCAAAGATGTTTATATATATATGTACATACACACACACACACACGGATATATGTATGTATATATACAGATACACACATATACCTGCATACATATATATGGTAATACATGTGATTTATATACACTTAGGTTTATAGTATAACTTCTGTATAAGCTTTACATGTATTTATAAATATACATTTATAAATTATAAATACAGACAGAGAATATGTACATATTTATAAATTATAAAATATACATACATATATGCCCAAATATATAATCTTAACAGTAAACATATCAATGTAATTTATATATAAACTAACAATTATATTTGTATATAAAAATGTTTACTATAGGTTCAGCTTTATTTTTGCTTGGAAAATAATGTATCCGTTCCTGGGAAAATTAGTTGTCTTTCCTGAGAGTTTCAAGCATTGTTTACTTGTTCGCGTGTCCTCCCATAAGGTAACTGGGAATCTCCTTTTGCTTCTCTTCTGTTCTTATCTTTAAGTAACTTCTTCTGTTTCTTTTGATCTTGAAGAACTTCATGTTTACGGTTTTCTGATCATGAGGTTTTTTTTCTTTAACAAGTTTATCTTCTTGCAAGTTATACCCAATGCTGAGAGGTTGTCTATGTCATCGGATTGTCTGGTTAGGTCTTGAAATGCAGGCTTTGATGTGTTTTGTTGCTTTGTTGCCTCCTTGCTTTCATTGTTCAGACAGAAGGGCAAACCAGGTTACCCTAAGTCCGTCTTAAGCCAAAGAAAGTGGGTCAATTATCAGTGGAGAACGTAGCTTAAACAGTGGCACAGAGCTCTAACTAGTATATTGAGGTGCTACTGGTCTTCTTATAAATTGTGTGTCCTCAAGATGGTACAGGAATGAGAGAGACAAGCCAAGAGTTGGCATGGGGGAGCCATAGTGGAGAAGGACGTGAACTATTTCATGGGGGATGATTGAAAGGGGGGGCTCTGTTGAGATAGAGTTCGTGTCCTACCTACTGCAACAGGCTTTCTCCCCCTGACATCTGTAAGCATCTCAGAGGTTGGGTAGGAAGGAATTTTTCTCTTACACAGAGCAGTAAACTGGGTGTGGGGAGGTGTGGGATGCAATGGTGGCCGATCCCTTAAGTAGATCAAAGGAGGCTTCGTGCTTCATACTAATAACAGCATATTCTTAGGGCTAGGCAGTTAAAGAGGGGAGGTATGCTAACTCGGAATGATAATGGACCAGAGTCGGCTATGGGAAGGACAAAGACTTTCTACCAAAGTTTAATAAGCATTTTGTTTCCATCGATGACTGGGGAAAACAATTCCGATAATCATTTGAGACAATAGGAATTTAGAAGGTCTCTATCTAAGTGACCTTTGTCCTATGTAGAAAAGAGGGAATCTTCTGAGTATTAAGTCCCAAGAAGGATGTTAATCACTTTCCATGATAACAAGGAAATTCAGGTAAAAGTCACCACGGTTCCTTTCTAGAGTTGGCTAGAAGTGTTACAGTATTTTGATGTCAGTCATTTGAGGGATGAGGATTTTAAAGTTTTGTTGGCTAGGGTAAACACACACAGCGGCTCTGTAGCTCTTAAATCCCATTAAAATAATAGTAGCAAAAGAAATTTACTCAAAGGCCACTTCTCTATCCTCATTTCCCCTTTCCACCTGCACTTTGTTGGAATCCTAAGGACAAAGTCATCTAAATGTCAAGACCACAGTTGCTCAAGGAGGGTCTGCTAGGTCCCCAAACCACATGCATAGGTGCGACAGCCAGGACCAAAATGTTTCCAAGGACAGTTGTGGTCACCAGTTTCTGGCACCCTCTTTTCCAAACAAGATGTGAAAGTTCATAAATTCTTGTTTACCAGCATCATCACCAAAGATAAATTAATCAGTGGTCATCTAGTATAATATATCCGTGGAGCTCTATTTTATCCCTCCATAATTCTCCCATTCAAATAAGTCTCCATAAATAAATGAGGGAGGGTGGAAAATCTCCTCCAAAGACAGGGGGGTAGGAATCATAGTTCCTGTGATTCTCAGTGCACTTAAATCTTGGCAGTTGAGGTTTCAAGGTGGTTGTGGAAATTATACACAGGCAGTCATTGACATGGCTGGGATGTACGTGAAAGCAGCCGCTTAGTATGGGGGAAAAATGACCAAAGCACAATTCTTTAAGTATGGGGTTTTTGAAACAATGCATTAAATTCACAGTGCATTTTCAGCTTTCATGTATCAAAATGTTGGCATAATTTTATTGATCTAAAATATCAAACTACTTTAGAAAAATGAATTATTTAGGCTACATGTTTTGATTTTCCTTGCTCGTGAAAATAGGTTTTATCTGAGTTTTTCTATCATGCCTCGGAATTACAATAATTTTGTCTTTAGAGGACAATAATCTTTGTACCATAAAATAACGGATGGATAACCAAGGCATGTGATAGTCTGTCTCAGGCTTCTTTCAGAAAATGAGTAAAATTACTGAAAATTGTCCTGTAATATGTAGCCTAGACTTAGGCTGAAAAAGGCAATACTTTATTCTTCCTCTACTGAATTTATGTTCTGAAACTTCCAGTAAAGCCATAGGGCTGCATTTCTGTACAATAAAAAAAAAATGCAACCCAAAATAATAATGCTTGAGACTATATTGGATGAAACCATGCAAATAAAATTATATAAGCTTAACTAGTATGTTTGGCAGGCACTCTAGAAGGGCAGTCCACAATCTAGTCCCCAGCCATTTTTACCTCCTTTCTGAAAGAAACTACTGCAAACACTCAGTCTTCCCTGACTTACAGCCATGTTACGGAGTTTTGTTTAAAGAGCTGTAGTAGAAAGTCCTGGGAGGGTCCTTGTAGAAAAAGGTCTTGAACTTTTGCCCCATCCCTTTCACCTGAAAATGCTTAATCGCTGGATATCCTACATCTCAGATGTATGTGTGTAGATAGAAAAAGTATGCTATGTAAATAGAGATAAGCTATAGTCGCCTCTGTACATGCAGGGATATATACACATTGTTACTGGTTTTGGTTCAACGAAGTTGAGTCAAAGATGGATGGATCTGAAATACTTTCAGGCTCCACTTCATTCCTTTCTGTAATGTTTTACCATTGAGCTCCCCCATCGATTTATTCAAACATGTCTGTGCCTGTGCCATTGCTGTCTTCAAGCCTTTTGAGCCTGGTAACGACTCAAAGTCATGGACCAAAGCTTCCTTGGGTGCTTTGCAGGTGACTGCCTTGTGAAGACACAGTCCAGGAACAGAACCCAGAGACCACCACCACTGACTGGAAGAGGGACAGGGACACAATAGGACGATCCTGGCAGAGCCTAGGTAAGCACAGTCTCTTGGATCATCTCCTCACTCAAGAGCTGTTTGGGGATTTCTTTTCTCAACAGCACATAATTGAAATTTGCACTTACATCCAAAACATTGCTTGGGATTTTCCTAATAATTTTTGCTTTAGGGTAATCTTAACTCTTCTGCAAGTCTTTTATTTGCAAGCATAACCTCATTCTGCACTCAGTGAGAAGGCAGAAAGCCCGTCCCAACTATTGTACAGATGGAAAGGGTGTTCCAGAAACTGGGGCTGTTTCTCTTATACTCCACCTCTGAACGTGGAGTATATGATGGAAAAATCCAGAGCCTTCCTCTCAAAACTGATTGCCATGGAGGGAACAGTATTGTTGCCTAGATTCAGGAGGATCTTGATCTACCTCATAATGAACTGTGCAAATCTGTCTTATAGAGAATACCCAATCTTAGATTATGTATTTATTATTTTGTGTTCA
Organism: Taxidea taxus jeffersonii; assembly: GCA_003697995.1. Lineage (NCBI taxonomy): Eukaryota > Metazoa > Chordata > Mammalia > Carnivora > Mustelidae > Taxidea > Taxidea taxus. Next base: position 4,446 of record RCUC01015558.1, read on the forward strand.
TTCTCTGATTCATCATTTCTATTTTGGTTTGCATTCACCTCTCTTCATCTGGGCTTACAGTTTCTCTATTTACCTCTCCAAAGTCCCACACGATCTATCTTCACACATTTAGTTTAACATTATAAGGTTTGTTCTTCATCACTCCTTTTGAAACACTTTTATTTCCCTATATTCCATAACTTTTAGACTCATTTCTTGTCCATGTATATCTTTGAAATATAAACAGTGGGGATAATACAGTTGGTAGAGCTAAGTATTTTCTGTCACCTTCCAGGAGTGTCTAGCTCTTCATATAATTCTAGCTATTGAACTTTTACTGTCTTAAAAAAATAGATTGAGAATCAGTTGAAACAGCTTGTGACTAAAATCTCACTGATGTTTAACAGTGTAAGAGTGTTTTGTATTCTTATTTCTGTGTGAACACGCCTTAGAGTGTATAGGCTTTTTTGGGTGGTGTCTAGAAAATTTACCTGTACATATTGAAGTGTGAGCTGTATTCTTCCTACTTTTTAAATTTCATTTACCTAAATGGGTCTTAGTTGTTCCTTTTCTTTCCTTCAGAAAGCTCCTCTTGAAAATGGCTTTGTACCCCTGTGGGTCTCTGAAAAAATTATAAATTCTGCATAGAAAAAGAAAACTCACTGCCAGCATTTTAAAATATCGATGAAGTCTATAACTGGGAGGCACATAGTCTATGTTTCCCTTCCCATAACAGCTGGTCCTCACTTATTAATTTAGAACAGGTCATAAAGGCAAGGTGACTCAGAGTCTAGTGATCCTGTCCTTATACAAGGAAGCCTCTCTTGTCTGTAGTAACTTGTATGGTAGTAAATAAGTACACTTGTTCCTTGAACAGTGCAGGGATTAGGGGCATATTTAAGGAGTACAAACAAAACCCAAGTTTAGTAAAAGGAAGGAAATGAAAGATAAGGGCAAGGATAGACACTGAAAAAAGAAAAGATGAATGAAACCAAGAGCTGATTCTTTGAAAAGATGAAATTGGTAAACCATTAGCCAATGTCAACAAGAAACAGAAGATCCAAATAAAATCAGAAATGAGAGAGCAGGAACAACTCCTACCACAGAAATTCAGAAGATTGTAAGAGGCTACTAGGAAAAAAGTTATATCCCCCCAAATCAGACAGTCTAGACGAAGTGGATACATTCCTAGAAACATACAATCTTCTGAAACAATCAGGAAAATATAGAAAATTTGAACATATATCAATAATCAGTAATCAGAAAACTCCCAAACAAAAATCCAGGACCCCATGGCTTCACACATGAAGTCTAAAGAAGAAGGAAAATTCTCAGACACATTGTACATCTACAAGGGTACCCTGATACAAAAACCAGACAAGGACACTGTGATGAAAGGAAAACAAACAAACGAAAACCAGGCCAATATCCCTGAGGAACATAGATGCAAAAATCTTCAACAAAATGCTAGCAAATTTATTAAAAGAATCATTCACCACCATCAAGTGGGATGTATTCTGGGGATACAAGATGGTTCAATACACAAAATAAAGGATAAAAATCGTATGTGATTTTCTTAGTAGATTCAAAAAGCATTTGACAAAATTCAACATTTGTTCACGATAAAAACTAAATGGCTTAGAGGGAACATACCTCAACATAATAAAGGCCATGTGACAGATCCAAAGGTAATATCATGTACTCAGTGGTGAAAATCAGAGTTTTTTTCCTTTAAGATCAAAAGAAGACAAGGATGTCCACTCTCACCACTTTTACTTAATATAGTACTGGAAGTCCTAGCACAGCAGCCAGGCAAGAAATTCCAAATTGGCAAAGAAGTGATATTGTCATTATTGACAGTTGACATACCATCCATAGAGAATCCTAGATACTCCACCAAAAAATTATTACAATAAATATACAGAAATTGGTTGTTTTTCTATATAGTGATGAAGTACAGAGAAATTTATAATTTTAAAGAGAAAGTTTACAATTGAATTAAAGAAATCTACAATTGCACAAGAATAAAATGCTTAGGAATAAACCAAGGAGGTGAAAAGACCTATACTCTGTAAAGTATAAGACATTGATGAAAGAAATTGAAGATGACACAAATGGAAGATATTCCATGTTCATGGATTGGAAACATTAAAATGTCCGTACTACCCAAAGCAATCTAGATTCAGTGCATTCCCTACCAAAACCAACAGCATTTTTCACAGAAGTAGAATAATCATAAAATTTGTATGGAATCACAAAAGACCCCAAATAACCAAAGCGATTTTTAGAAAGAACAAAGCTGCATGTGTGCCACTCCCAGATTTCAGGATACACTAGAAAGCTGTAATAATCAAAACAATATGGTACTGGAACAGAAATAGACCTATAAATCAATGAATAGAAGAGAGTCTAGATATAAATCCATGGTTATACGATCCACTAGTCTGTGAGAAAGGAGGCAAGAATATGCCTTGGAGAAAAGTTTCCTCAGCAAATGGTGCTGGGAAAACTGGCCAGCAACATGTAAAAGAATAAAACTAGGGCACTTTCTTATACCATACACAAACTCAAAATGGATTAAGGACCTAAATGTGGGACCTAACATCATAAAAATCCTAAAAGAGCACAGGCAGTGAGGTGTCTGAAAGTGAAAGGCTGTTGCTACGTTTTCTAGATGTGTCCCTTAGACTAGGGAAACAAAGGAAAAATAAACTCTTGGGACTACACCAAAATAAACAACTTTTGCACAACTAAGGAAACCACCAACAAACCAGAAAGGCAAGCTACTCAATGGGAGACGATATTTATAAATTATATACCTGGTAAGAGGCAAATATTCAATATACATACATTTATACAATACCAAAATACATCCAATTATAAATGAGCAGAAGACTTGAACAGACATTTCTCCAAAGAAAATATACAAATGGCGAATCTGAAAAGATGCCAACTTTTGTCATCATCAGGGAAATGCAAATGAAAACCACAAAGAGAGGTTATGTCACAGCCACCAGAATGGCTAAAATCACCAACACAAGAAAGAGGAGATGTTGGTGAGGATGTGGAGAAAGGGGAACCTTCTTACAGTGTTGGTGGGAATGCCAACCGGTGCAGCCATTCTGGAAAACAGTATAGTGTTCCCTCAAAAAGTTAAAAATGAAAATATCATATGATCTATGCAATTTCACTATTGGGTATTTTTGCAACAAAGACAAAAGCACTAATTTCAGAAGATGCAGTCACCTCTGTTGATTACAAATAGTTACAATCACCAAACCTTGGAAACAATCCAAGTGTTCATCCATAGATAAATGGATAAAGAAGACTGGTACACACACACACACTCATAATGGAACATTACTCAAGCATTAAAAAAGAGAGAGAGAGAGAGAGATCTTGCTCTTTGCTCTAACCTCCATGTTTCTAGATAGTACAATGATAAGTGAAACGAGAAAGATACCCTAGAATTTCACTGAAACTAAAAACCAAAACAATTGTATAGGCAAAAGGCAGAGCTAGACCTGTAAATACAGAGTCCTGATGATTGCCAGACGGAAGGCAGTTGGGGGGCAGGAGGTAAGTAATACAGGCTTCCAGTTATGGAATGAGTAAATCACGGAATACAAGCTATAGCATAAGGCAACCTGGGTAAGCTCAGTCACTTAAGTATCTGCCTTCAGCTCAGGTCAGGATCCGGGGGTCCCCGGATCAAACCCCGTATTGGGCTCCCTGCTCAGCATGGACTCTGCCTCTCCCCCCTCCACTCTCCCTCAAATAAATAAAATCATAAAAAAGAAAAAAAAAAGGTACAGTCTGTAGGGAATATCGTTAGTGAGCGTCGTATGGTGGCAGACAGTAGATAGACCCGTGATGCCCATGGAATAACATACAGGCTTGTAGAACTGCTATGTTGTACACCTGAAACTAATCTGTGTGAACTATACTTCTGCTATAGAGTTTCACATAACTATAAAGCACACAACACTGTTGTAACACCGTCTTCCTGACTAGAAGCCTCACCAGTAATCTTCCATGGACACGTTTTGTGTTTTGTATATAGTGTATATTGTACTCTTAAAATAAGCTACGGAAAGGATGTTGAGAAAATACATTTACAGTATTCTGTCGAGAAACAACCTTGTATAAGGGGACCTGGCTTGCTCCAGGGTTGACTGGGGTCTGTTCTAAACTTCTTTTTTTTTTTTTAATTAAAAGGTTTTATTTATTTATTTGACAGACAGAGATCACAAGTAGGCAGAGAGGCAGGCAGAGAGGAGGAAGCAGGCTCCCTGTTGAGCAGAGAGCCCGATGTGGGGCTCAATCCCAGGACCCCGGGATCATGACTTGAGCCGAAGGCAGAAGCTTTAATCCGCTGAGCCACCCAGGTGCCCCTCTATTCTAAACTTCTTAGAATTGCACAGATTCACTGCTATTGGAAATACTTGTCTCAGTCTTTATTCATCTTCTAAACTTGATGTGGATTAGGTACTAAACTTGATTTATCCAAAGTGAAATCCATAATTCATATCTCTTTACAGAGAGCATTTACACTTTTTGTAATGTCAAAAACAACTCTGAGAATTTTATCTACTTAATGATTGAGAAAGCTGAGACCCAGTCATGTTTAAGTTAAAAAACCTTAGGGGTGACATTAACGACTTGAGAGGATACCACATGGCTTCTATTGAGGTATTTTATTTTTTTAGAAAAAATACTTTTTTTACTTGTACATTTGGGAAAGTGTGAGAGCAGGAGCAGGCAGAAAGGTAGAGGAAGGGGAAGAAGTAGGCTCCCCAATGAGCAGGGACCCCTATGTGTGGCTCATTCCTGGGATTCCAGGATCCTGACCTGAGCCCAAGGCAGATGCTTAGCCAACTGAGCTACCCAGTGGTCCCACATTGGGCTCTTTCATAAGGTTACTGTTTCAGGTTTGTTTTAACAGGAAAAGTTGCTTAGCTAAAATCACCAACAAGAGCACATCTCAAGCCACTTAGCCATTTGACATAAAGAAACAAATTGCTGTCCTGACTAGAAAGTGAACCAGAATCACCAAATTACGTGAGGCAAATCTATTTCCAGATACATGTAAACATCACTGGAACGTTCGTGTATGTAGAGGGCTTTCGTACATCAGGAGAAGATCGATATTGCTTCTGAGTCATTTTACCTGATTTAACTTCAGTACGTAACGTGTTTGTCACGTTTGCGTGGATGATGAAGGAGGTGTCGTCCGTTAATTCTGTAATTTAGAGCTAGATTTTAATGTTTTCTTCTCTACATCTCAGTGCACTTCTCATCAGTATTAGTCGTTTCTTTAATTAAATGACATGGTTTACTCTCTGCGAGCGAGTGGTAAGTTGTAAGAATTACATCGGTCGCCGAACCTTCAGAGTGAGAAGGTTTTTGTCCCTGCCATGGGACAAAAAATGGGAGTATGGAGAGAGCAACAGAGAGGAGCATTTTGAGATTGAAATGTCCCTTCTCTCTGCATTATAGAACTGTTACACAGAGCTGTCTATCTCTCCATTATAAACTGTTTATTAACCATTGCATATGCTCCTGGCTGATGGAAATAAGAGACTATTAACCTTCTGGGGTATAATTCATAACCCACAATCATGGGGCCTCCATAATTGGGAAATGCCCAGAGTTCAGTATCAAGTCACACACAAAAAAGTTTTCTGTTGAGCATTTTATGTAGTCTATATTCCATATTCTGTGCCTAAAACTGCCCTAATCACAAAAAGATAAATGAATTTTTCACCTTCATGGATTGACCCATCCCTGGGTCTGATTGAAATAATTAGAAAAACACCTGTTCAATCTTTAAGAAGTCATCACTGAAATAAAGGTAAAACAAAGCACCGATAGCTTTGTTTGTTTGTTTGCTTTTTTCATAGAAGATCTTACAGGGTTAGCCGAACACCGGTCAGCGGTCGCCCTCCATAATGATTCCTTAAGTATTGTAAAGGGTTCTTTGAAGTATAGTTAAAATGAACCAACCTGCACTGTTAAATGGTGTCTAAATAGATTATTTTATAACACGTAGAAATTCCGTCATGATGACAGTAATAAAACCTATTTTAAAAATGTATCAAGAATCGCAGAAACCTAAGGGGAAACCTTAGAAATGATTTATTCTGACACCAGCTTAGAATTGCAGGTACATGTAATATCTGCCCCAGCTGCGTGTTACAGTGCTGGGCTGGGAGACTGTGCAATTCAGGGTCTCTCAAATATATGGAGGGAAGCATAACATCCTCAAATGCTAGAATATTTTTTATTTTATACAATTCTCCCACATTAATAAATGGTCATCTGAATGGATGCTTTTATCAGCCAATAGCAAAAAAAAAAAAAAA
>RCUC01015577.1:0-14518 GCA_003697995.1 Taxidea taxus jeffersonii
AGTAAATATCTATTCTCCTCAAACTATTCCAAAACACAGAAGAGGAAGGAAAGCTTACAAACACATTGTATGAGACTAGCATTACCCTGACACCAAATCACATTAAGACACCACACACACACACACACACACACACACACACACACAAAATGAGAAACCTCTAGGCCAACATCTCTGATGAAGATAGGTGCAAAAATCTTCAACAGAATACTAGCAAACTTCATATAATAATATATGAAAATCATCATTCACCACAATCAGGTAGGATTTATTGCAGGGATGCAAGGATATTTCAATATTTGCAAATAAATCAATGTCATACACCACATCAACAAAATGAAGGCTCAAAAGCATAATTTTTAAGAAATCCAACTTGCCCAGTAAGATACAGAAATTTCTAGGCATGTATGACCAAGGTTGGGGAAAATATTGGAATTTTATGAGGACAGATAAAGAGGAAACTGTATATCAGAGAGAGCAGAAGCTTAATAAAGTGGGTTATGAAAATGTATGGACAATTTGAATTCAAATAAATGGAAATCCGGGAAATAAGCAGAAGGAGCAGATTCTAATTCCACAGCCCAATGGAAGAATGGCAGTTCCTGGCTATGAGTCTGTGATCCCTGAATTCATGGGCACTTCTTCAGCCCCAGGATGATTGGCACATAGAGCACTAGAACCCCAACAATTCTTTTCAGAGTCCTATATATGTCTCTGTTCCTCAGGCTATAAATGAAGGGGTTCAGCATGGGTGTGACCACCGTGTACATCACAGAGGCTATGGCACCTGAGTGGGAGCTCTGAGTAGCGGCAGAGCCAAGGTATAGTGCCAGGATTGTAGAATAAAATAAGGAGACAACTGAGAGGTGAGATGCACAGGTAGAAAATGCTTTATACTTGCTGTGAGCTGATGATATTCTACATATGGAGGAAACTATCTTAAAGTAAGTTAAGGACTCCAGCCACAGGAGGACAACCCAGAATCACAATTCTGAAATACATCACTATGTCATTAAGAAAGGTATCAGAACAAGCATGACCAACCACCTGAATGACTTCACAGAAAAAAATGGGGTATTTCCATGCTGTACAGAAGGATAGCTGCAAGAACATTAAGCTCTGTAACAAGGAATTCAGAACACTGATAAGCCAGGACACCATAACCAGCAGTCCACAGAGCCGAGGGTTCATGATGACTGTGTAGTGCAGGGGGCGACAGATTACCAGAAAACAGTCATAAGCCATTACCATCAGGAGTAAATTCTCCAGGAATCCAAACACATAGAAAAAAAAATCTGGCTGATACAGCCTGCATATGTTATGGTTTTTCCCTGAACCTGGATGTTCCACAGCATCTTAAGGATGGTGGTGGAGGTGAAACAGATGTCTACAAAGGACAGGTTGGCAAGGAAAAAGTACATGGGGGTGTGGAGGTGGGATTCAGTGCTGATAGACAGGATAATGAGCAGGTTTCCAAACACATTGATCAGGTACATGGAGAGGAAAAGCCCAAATATGAGGGGGTGAGCTTCTGGTTCCTCTGATAATCCCAGAACACACTCTGACATTTGTGTTTCACTACCTGGTTCCATCTGGTGGATGTGATTACCAGGGAAGAAAAAATAATATAATAATTTTTAACAAATGGATTTATTTATTTATTTCCCTTTATTTTTCTTTCATTATTTAGGTTTCTATTTAAATTCCAGTTAGTTAACGTAAAGCATAGTATTACATTCAGGTGTCCAATATAGTGATTCAGCACATCCACACAACACCTGGTGCTCATCAGATGTGCTCTCCTCAATCCCAACCAACTATTTCCTTATCCTCCACCATCATCTCTCCTCTGGTAACCAGCAGTGTGTTGTCTGTAGTTAAGAGTCTGTCTCTTTGTTTGCCTCTCTCTGTCTCTTTTTTCCCTTTGCTCATTTCTTTTGTTTCTTAAATTCCATACATGAGTTAAATTGGATGGTATTAATCTTTCTCTGAATGACTTATTTCACTTTACATAATACTCTTTACCTCCATCTGTGTCAGACAAATGGCAAGCATCATGTTTTATGTCTGACACTTATTCCATTATACGTAGAAAATATATCACATACTCCTTATCAATTCATCAACTGATGGATGCTTGGGCTGTTCCCATTGTTTGGCTATTGTAGATAATACTGCTATGAACATTGGGGAACATGTATCCCTTTGAAATAGTATTTTTGCATCTTTTGAATAAATACCTAGCATTGCAACTGCTGGATCAAAGGGCAATTCTATTTAACTTTTTGAGGAACCTCCATACAGCTTTGCAGAATGGCTGCATCAGGTCACATTCCCACAAGCAGGGCAAGAGTGTTCCTCTTTTCTACAACTCACCAACCACTGTTATTTCTTGTGTTGTTGACTTTAGATATTCTTAGAGGTATGAGGTGATATCTGGCAGTTTTGGCTGATAGCAATGGGCATTATTAACAAAGTGACATACTACAATTTATATTTTGCCATTAGTAAGGTAGATTAATATATATATATACATATATATATATATCAGATCTGTATATATATATACAGATCTGATCCCATTTAAGGGGTGTTACCTGACATCTCCAAATAGGAATTCCCGTCCATTCAGCCTTTTCCCTAACAGGAAGATATTACAATTTTAATGAGAAATGTTTTCCTGCATTTGAGGAATATATGTAGAGTACTGACATCTTCTAGACAAAGAACGCAGGATGTTGAGAAAGAACAGTCCATACATCCTTTGGGTGAATAACTAGGAGTGCAATTGCTGAATCATAGATAGGGTAGTCCTATTTTTAACTTTTTGAGGAAACTCCATACTGTTTTCTAGAGTCGCTGCAATGGTTTCCATTCCCACCATGAATACAAGAGGCTCTCCTTTCCCTTCATCCTCACCAACACATGGTATTTCATGTGTTGTTAATTTTAGCCATTCTGACTGGTGTGAAGAGATATCTCATTGTAGTTTTTATTTGTTTTTCACTGAAGATGAGTGATGTTGAGCATCTTCTCATATGTTTGTTAGCCATCTGTATCTCTTATTTTGGAAATTGTCTACTCAGTATTCTGTCCATTTCTTAACTGTATTATTTATTTTTTGGGTGTTGAGTTTGATAACTTCATTATAGATTTTGGATACTAACCATTTATAGATATGTCATTTTCAAATATCTCTCCTATTCTGTAGGTTGTGCTATGATGTATTTACCCAATGGATGCAAAAATACTAATTTGAAGGGCACCTGGGTGGCTCAGTGGATTAATCCTCTGCCTTTGGCTCAGGTCATGATCTTGGTGTCCTGGGATTGAGCCCTGCACCGGGCTCTCTGCTCGGCGGGGAGCCTGCTTCCCCTTCTCTTTCTGCCTGCCTCTCTGTCTACTTGTGATCTCTCTCTCTCTCTGTCAAATAAATAAATAAAATATAAAAAAATACTAATTTGAAAAAGTAAATGCACCCTGATGAATACAGCGGCATTATCAATAATACCAAAACTATGGAGAGAGTCTAATATCAACTTTCTGATGAATGGATATTACTCAACAATTAAAAGAAATGAAAATTTCCCATTTACAATTTCCTGGATGAAGCTACGGTATATTATACTAAGCAAAATAAGTCAGAGAAAGACAAACACCATATGATTTCACTCTTGTGTGGAACTTAAGAAAACAAAGCAAGCAAACATAGTGGTTTAAAAAAGAGAGACACTCTGGTAAACAACATGGATGTTCCTCAAAAAGTTAAAAATAGAACTACCCTACAACAAAGGAATCACACTACTGGGTATTTACCCTCAAGATACAAATGTAGTGATCGAAAGGGGCATGTGCACCCAAATGTTTATAGCAGCAATGTCCACAATAGTCAAACTATGGAAAGAGCCTAGATATCCATCAACAGAGGAAAGAACAAAGAAGATGTGGTATGTATATACAACGGAATACTATGCAAGCATCAAAAGAAATGAAATCTTGTCATGTGCAATGACATGGATGGAACTAGAGGGTATCATGCTGAGCGAAATAAGCCAATCAGAGAAAGAAAATTTCATATGATCTCCCTGATATGAGGAATTTTAGAGGCAGAATGGAGGTTTTGGGGGGTAGGAAAGGGAAAAATGAAGCAAGATGGGATCAGGAGGGAGACAAATCTTTTTTTTTTTTTTTTTTTGAGGGAGACAAATCTTAAGAGACTCTTAATTTCACAAAACAAACTGAGGGTTGCTGGGGGGATGTGGAGATGGTGGATGGGTTATGGACATTGGGGAGGGTATGTGATATGGTGAGTGCTGTGAGGTGTGTAAGCCTGACAATTCACAAACCTGTACCCCTGGGAAAAATAATACATTATATGTTAATAAAAATAATTAATAATAAAAAAGAGAGAGGCAAACCAGAAACAGACTCTTAACTATAGAGAATAAACTGAGGGTTGCTGGAGGGAGGTGGGAAGGGGGATGGGTAAAAAAGATGATGGGGATGGAAGAGGGTACTTGTGGTTATGAGCACCAGGTATTGTATGGAAGTGTTGAATCCACATCGAGATACCACCTTATACCAGTTAGAATGGCAAAAATTAATGAGGAAAGAAAAAATAAATTTTGGAGAAGATGTGGAGAAAGGGGAACCCTCCTACATTGTTGATGGAAATGCAAATTGGTGCAGCCACTTTGGAAAAGTGTGAAGGCTCTTCAAAAACTAAAAACAGAGCTATCCTATGTCCCAGCAATTGCACAACTGGTTATTTACCCCAAAGACACAGACGTAGTGAAAAGAAAGGCCATATGCACCACAGTGTTCATAGTAGCAATGGCCACAATTGCCAAACTGTGGAAAGAGCAGAGATGCCCTTCGACAGATGAATGGATAAAGAAGATGTGGTCTATATATACAACCGAATATTACTCAGCCATCAGAAAGAATGGATCCTCAGCTTTTGTATCAACATGGATGGGAGTGGAGGAGATTTTGCTGAGTGAAATAAGTCAAGCAGAGAAAGTCAATTATCATATGGTTTCACTAACTTGTGGGGCATAAGAAATAACATGGAGAACATTAGGAGATGGAAAGAAGAGTGAATTGGGGTAAACCAGAGTGAGAGATGCACCATGAGAGACTGTGGACTCTGAGTAACAAACTGAGGGCTTGGGAGGGGAGGGAGAGGGGGGGAATGTGTGAGCCTGGTGGTGAATATTAAGGAAGACGTGTTTTGTATGGAGCACTGAATGTGGTGCATAAATTGTGAATCTTGGAACATTGAAAAAATAAAATAAAAATTTTAAAAAATGAACTGTTGATTCACTAAATTCTACATTTGAAACTAATGTGGCACTGTATGTCAACTAACTGGAATTTAAGTCAAGCAGAGAGAGCCAATTATCATATGGTTTCATTTGTTTGTGGAGCATAACAAATAACACAGAGGACATGGGGAGATGGAAAGGAGAAGGGAGTTGAGGGAAATTGGAAGGGGAGTTGAACCATGAGAGACTATGGACTCTGAAAAACATTCTGAGGGTTTTGAAGGGGTGGGGGGTGGAAGGTTGGGGGAGCCAGGTGGTGGGTTTTATGGAGGGAACGTATTGCATGGAGCACTGGGTGTGGTGCATAAACAATGAATTCTGTTACACTGAAAAGATATTAAATAAATAAATAAAAATTAAAAAAAAACTTGGAGAGAAAAATAATACAATACAATTCAATGATGAAAATTAATACAATGATGACAAAGAATACAATACAATTCAATGATGAAGGATATATATATATATATATACCATATCAGATAGTGACAGGTGCTGTGAAAGGAAAAAAATTGGCATTAAAAGGAGTATATGAGAGATTTTTAAGTTTTAATTGGAGTTCAAGAAAACCTGCAAAGGGGGTGATACTTTAATAGAGGCTTCCAGAAAACACTAAGTAGGAAAAAGGAGGAAATCTGGGTTAGGTGTTTGTCCTGGAGGGAAAACAGAGCAAAGGCCTGCAGAAGGCACTTACTTCAGAAATGCATATCTCAAAATGAAGTCAGTGTGGTGAGGGAATGAGCAAGAGAGAGAGTGATGATGGTTGCTGCAGAAAATATTGAGGACAGAGGTGGCTTTCCTGCCACTGATGGGACTTCAGGACACAGGGAGTCCTTCCTTCACGTGGTGTTCTTTGCATTTTATTTTGTTCCAAGATATTCTGTGAATAGAGACGGATCCCTTCCTTATTTCTATCAAATTTTTTAACATTCTGGCATTTAACGTTCACATATTGGAGTATATGAACTCCAGTATTATTTCCCTGAGGACTGCTATGCATCACAACACACACACTCTCACACACACAGACGCACACACACACAGACACACACACACACACACACTGGCATGCACATGAACACAGTGCAATATGGCCTCCTGGCACTATGTTACTATCATACTTTTCTTGCCTTTAACCACAATAATGTTGAAAGAAGTGAAAGAAGGTAAGCTGTCAACATCAGGTTACCTTTGTCCTGAAGACTGTGTAAAGAGTAACTAAAATCTAGTTAGTAAGCCTCTAATGGACATGAAAACATGGGCTCCATTTCAATATGTTCATCATGTGGCCTGTATCTATTTTTTTAATTTAAATTCAATTAGCCAACTTATAGTATATTAGTTTTAGATCTAGTGTTCAACAAATTATCAGTTGCATATAACACCCAGTGCTATTACATCACATACCCTCCATAATTCCTATCACTAATTGTGTGCTGTACTTAAAGAAACAGAAGAAAGCAGTTCCAAATACACAGAGAGGAAAGAAATGGACACAAGAGGGAAAAGAGATCTAATAATTTCAGGTGGTCCCTGGGAGGCTGTGATGAGCAGAAAACTTCCCTGGCTCTGGCAGCATTCCAGCCCCAGTCCACATCCCCTGATGCCCAGAATAATTAACTAAGCAGGAAAATAACAATGTACCTAAACAATAAATCAGTGGTATCTTTATGATGTCAAGACATTTTACTGATTGACTATCCCTCTAGAAAAAAATGCACAAAGGGAATATATCTCAATTTACAGCAGAAAATTTACAATATATGACAATGGAAGGGAATTTTTAAAGATGAAATAATAAAAGACTTTTGAGAATGATTTGCCTTTAAAATCATAAAACCAGGTATTGAATATCAGATCTATCACATCCATTCCAAATACAAAATACCTTTAGTCAAATAGTTGGAATAGCAATATCCATACTCTTACAGTGGCAGGCATCATTAATCAGTATATGTAAAAATCTTAACAATACAGTCCCTTCCTGTGACTAAGTGAGTAATTACAGCCAGTGAAAAGATTTGGCTGAGTTTTTCTTCTACCTCACAAATCTTTTTTTTTAAATTAATTAATTAATTAATTAAATTAATTAAAATAATAAATTAATAAAATAATAAAATAATAAATAAATAAAATAATAAATAAAAATAAATAAATAAATAAAATAATAATAAAATAATAAATTAATTAATTAAATTAATTAATTAATTAATTAATTAAATTTCTTTTCAGTATAACAGAATTCATTGCTTATGCACCACACCCAGTGCTCCATGCAATATGTACCCTCCATAAAACCCACCACCTGGATCCCCCAAACCACACCCCCCATCCCTTCAAAACCCTCAGAATGTTTTTCAGAGTCCATAGTCTCTCATGGTTCAACTCCTCTTCCAATTTCCCTCAACTCCCTTCTCCTTCCCATCTCCCCATGTCCTCTGTGTTATTTGTTATGCTCCACAAATAAGTGAAACCATATGATAATTGACTCTCTCTGCTTGACTTATTTAATTCAGCATAATCTCTTCCAGTCCAATCCATGTTGATACAAAAGTTGGGTATTCATCCTTTCTGATGGAGGCATAATACTCCATAGTGTATATGGACCACATCTTCCATATCCATTCATCCGTTGAAGGGCACCTTGGTTCTTTCCACAGTTTGGCGACTGTGGCCATTGCTGCTATGAACATTGAGGTGCAGATGGCCCTTCTTTTCACTACACCTGTATAGTTGGGGTAAATACCCAGTAGTGCTATTGCAGAATCATAGGGAAGTTCTATTTTTAATTTCTTAAGGAATCTCCACACTGTTTTCCAAAGTGGTTGCACCAACTTGCATTCCCACCAACAGTGTAAGAGGGTTCCCCTTTCTCTGCATCCTCTCCAACACACGTTGTTTCCTGTCTGGCTAATTTTGGCCATTCTAACTGATGTTCTCAATGTTCTCATTGATGATCTCAATGTGGTTTTGATTTGAATCTCCCTGATAGCCAGGGATGACGAACACTTTTTCATGTGTCTGATAGCCATTTGTATGTCTTCATTGGAGAAGTGTCTGTTCATGTCTTCTGCCCATTTTTTGACATGATTATCTGTTTTGTGTGTGTTGAGTTTGAGATGTTCTTTATAGATTCTAGATATCAGCCTTTTGTCTGTACTGCCATTTGCAAATATCTTCTCCCATTCCATAGGTTGCCTCTTTGTTTTGTTGACTGTTTCCTTTGCTGTACAGAAGCTTTTGATCATTCCTTAGCTTCATAAAATCTGTCTATGAAAAACCCACAGCAAATATCATCCTCAATGGGAAAAAGCTCACAGCCTTCCCATTGAGATCAGGAACATGACAAGGATGCCCACTCTCACCACTCTTGTTCAACATAGTATTAGAAGTCCTAGCAACAGCGATCAGACAACAAAGAGAAATAAAAGGTATCCAAATTGGCAATGAAGAAGTCAAACTCTCTCTCTTCGCAGATGACATGATACTTTATATGGAAAACCCAAAAGACTCCATCCCCAAACTGCTAGAACTCATACAGCAATTCAGCAATGTGTCGGGTTACAAAGTCAATGTACAGAAATCAGTTGCTTTCTTATACACTAACAATGAAAACACAGAAAGGGAAATTAGATAATCGATTCCATTTACTATATCACCAAGAACCATAAGATACCTGGGAATAAACCTAACCAAAGAAGTAAAGGATCTGTACTTGAGGAACTACAGAATACTCATGAAAGAAATCGAAGAAGACACAAAAAGATGTAAGACCAGTCCATGCTCTTGGATTGGAAGAATAAACATTGTTAAAATGTCTATACTGCCTAGAGCAATCTATACTTTTAATGCCATTCCGATGAAAATTCCACCAGTATTTCTCAAAGAACTGGAGCAAATAATCCTAAAATTTGTATGGAATCAGAAGAGACCCCGAATTGCTAAGGAAATGCTGAAAAAGAAAAACAAAACTGGTGGCATCACATTGCCTGATTTCAAGCTTTACTACAAAGCTGGGATCACCAAGACAGCATGGTACTGGCATAAAAACAGAAACATAGACCAATTGAACAGAGTAGAGAGCCCAGATATAGACCCTCAACTCTATGGTCAAATAATCTACCTCACAGATCTTGACATCGTTTTCACACTTCCTGTTAAGGAAGAATTACAAAATAAAGGAATTTGCATATTGAATACAATTTTTCATATGAATACTCACTGTGAGAGAAAATGCTGAGAAATGCATGTCTCAAGAACTGCTATTTCAAGAGAATAGTTGCCTGCATGGGTCTGGGGTTTTCTATAAATACAGAACATTCTCAAAACCACCACATCTTTTTTTCTTTAATTTAATTTAATTTATTTTTTTCAGTGTTCCAAGATTCACTGTTTATGCACCACACCAAGTGCTCCATGCAATATGTTCTTTCATTAATACCCACCACGAGGCTCACCCATCCCCTCCCTCCTTCCCTCCAAAATCCTAAGTTTGTTTCTCAGAGACCACAGTCTCTCATGGTTCATTTCTCACTCTGATTTACCCCAATTCACTTCCCCTTTCCATCTCCTAATGTCCTCCATGTTATTCATTATGCTCCACAAGTCAGTGAAACCATTTGATAATTGACTTTCTCTGCTTGACTTATTTCACTCAGCATAATCTCCATCCATAAAACCAATACATCTTAAAGAGTTCACTGCACGTGCTCCAAGTCTAATACTGTGTCTTCCTAATCTCATTAACTGCAAACTCCTTGGATACGTGTTAATTTCAATGGAACGACTTAGGTCCCCCATTCCTCCCCCTCACTCATCCAACTGGACTTCCATTCCCACTACATATCATTAACAATGATGCCTGTATTGCTGTGTCCAATGAACACTTCTCTTTGAACACATTAAATAACTTACTTATAATTGAGTCTATCTAGTCTCAGGTGACCTCTGATAAAAGTTCTCAGATTCCATTCTCTTTGATCCTTTCCTGAAATACCTACTGAGCTCTCAGGCTCACCTGATTGGGATATGTAAGATGAAAGACTCCATGTGGAGTTCTGAATTTCTCTTGGATGGCTGATAATGGAGACCAAAGCCCTGTTTCCATACAGGACAGAAGGAAGCAATGCAACCTGGGTCCCCCTGCCAGACTTAGGAACCCCAAAATAACAACCATGTCCTGGCCAATCCAAGGCTTCACTTGCTGAAATTCTGCAGCAGAGGTTATATTTACAGCTCTGTGTGTCTGCTCATTAGGCACTATTTCCATTGTTCCTCCCACCTCAGGGGACTCCATTCCCCATGGGCCACTGATGTGGACAAAAAGGAAACTACCTACTGAGATCCTGTTCCCAAGAGAACAGACTAGAAGTCAAGTGAATCTAGTTTTGTATTCCTCATTTTCATGAACTTGCCTGCCTTGCAGAGTCCTAACCTCCTTGAACTTCACCTTAGCCTTGAGTTGATATTTATTTCATTTAACTGAAGGGTTATAATTGTGATTTGTAGCTTTGGGGAAATGTTAATAAATACGCCATATTATCCTCTTCATGTGTGGGTTTTTTTGGGGGGGGGTTGCATGTGCATCCAGGAGACAAATTAGTTTGCAATTTCTTTTCTAAGTCCTTTTCAAAGGGTTAATACATAAACTCAAAATGGAAGAAAGATCTCAATTTGAGACAGGAACCCATCAAAATCCTAGAGGAGAACATGGGCAGTAACCTCTTTGACATTAGCCACAGCAAATTCTTTCAAAACATGTCTCCAAAGGCAAGGGAAACAAAAGTGAAAATATCCCATGTTATCTTCAGAAATAAGAATATGAGGCTCAGGGACATTGCATTTTAACAAGTTACAGAACAAAGTAGTTAAATCTTATTGTTCACTTTCTGGAATTACATACAAAAGGAATTATTCAGAATGTGCTCCTAAATTTTGTATGACTCCTTTAATGCAGCAAACTGTACAGTTTATTTAAAAATATTTTTTATTGGGGAACCAGGATTGCTCAGTGGGCTAAAGGCTCTGCCTTTGGCTCAGGTCATGATCCAGGGGTCTGAGATTGAGCCCCACATTGAGCTCTCTGCTCTGTGGGGACCCTGCTTCCCCCCCCTCTCTCTGCCTGCTTCTCTGCCTACTTGTGATTTCTGTCTGTCGAATAAATAGATAAAATCTTAAAAAAGACAAATATTTTTATTAAAGTATAGTTGACACAAAATATTGCACTAGTTTCAGGTGGACAACATAGAGATTCGACTCTTTATGTTATGCAGTGCTCACTACAAGAGTCAAACTATATGTTCTCAATAGGTACTTTAATCATATTATTAAAAGGAAAAAACTCTAGGGAGCATGGCTATGGGTAGGGCCTAGAGCACTGGTAGAGCTGATTCACAGTGAACAGTGATGGAAGATATCTCTCCTAACTAGAAATAAAGCAGTATCTATCTGGATACGGGTTCAATGAAATTAAATTAAGGCAATTCACATTTAGTATTCCTTCTCTAAATCACTGTCAGGTACTGATTTTATATTCAAAGTGCCCTTTCTGAAAGAACAAACAAAGCCCAATGTGAGTAAAAGAAAGTAAATAATAAAGATCAGAGCAGAAATCAATGACACAGAGTCTTAGAAAAGGAACAGAAACAATATCAATGAAACCAAGAGCTGGTGCTTTAAAAAGTTAAAGAAAATTAA
Source organism: Taxidea taxus jeffersonii (assembly GCA_003697995.1). Classification (NCBI taxonomy): domain Eukaryota; kingdom Metazoa; phylum Chordata; class Mammalia; order Carnivora; family Mustelidae; genus Taxidea; species Taxidea taxus. The sequence continues at coordinate 12,024 of RCUC01015577.1, forward strand.
CAAACCTTTAGCAACACTCATGAAAATAAGAGAAAAAAGATAAATAAATAAAATTATAAGTTAGAAATCAGAAGTAACAACTGTTGACATAGAATACAAAGAACTGTAAGAGAATATTATGAAAAGTGTATGGCAACAAAATGTACAACCTAGAAGAAATGGAGAAAGTCCTTGAAATATAAAATCTAAAACAGAACAGAAAGGAGCTAAAATGCCCTTCAGTGGATGAAATGATAAAGAAGATGTGTCCATGTACACAATGGAATATTACTCCGCCATCAGGAAGGATGTATACCCAACTTTCACATCAACGAGTATGGGACTGGAGGAGATAATGCTCAGTGAAATAAGTCAATCAGAGGAAGACAATTATAATATGGTTTCACTTATTTGTTGATTATAATGAATAGCATGGAGGGCATTCAGAGAAGGAAGGGAAAATGAAGGAGGTGGGGAATCAGAAGGGGAGACAAACCATGAGAGACTATGGACTGTGAGAAACAAACTGAGGGTTTTGCAGGGGGGCTTGTAGGGGGATCGGTTAGCCTGGTGATAGGTAGTAAGGAGGGCACATATTGCGTGGAGCACTGGGTATTATACACAAAGAATGAATCATGGAACATTACATGAAAAACTAATGATGTAACAAATGGTGACTAACATAATACAAGAAAAAAAATCACAGAACATGAAGAAATAGAAAATCTGAACAAACCAATTATAAGTAACAAAATTGAATTGGTAATCCAAAAGCCACTGAAAAGTACAAGTTCAGGAGCAGCTGGATTCACAGGGAAGTCTACCAAACATTTAATGAAGAGTAAATATCTATTCTCCTCAAACTATTCCAAAACACAGAAGAGGAAAGAAAGCTTACAAACACATTGTATGAGACTAGCATTACCCTGACACCAAATCACATTAAGACACCACACACACACACACACACACACAAAAACAAAACAAACAAACAAAAAAAAACAAAAAAACCCCCGAGAAACCTCTAGGCCAACATCCCTGATGAAGATAGATGCAAAAATCCTCAACAAAATACTAGCAAACTTCATACAATAATATATGAAAAACATCATTCACCACAATCAAGTAGGATTTATTGCAGGGATGCAAGGATGTTTCAATATTTGCAAATAAATCAATGTCATACACCACATCAACAAAATGAAGACTCAAAAGCATATGATCTTCTCAAAGGTGCAGAAAAAGAATTTGACAAGATTTAACATTCATTCATAATAAAAACTCTCACCAAATTAGGGATAGACGGGACATACATTAACATAATAAAGGCCATGTATGAAAAACCCCACAATGAGCATCATACTCAATGGTGAAAAACTGAGAGCATTTCCCTTAATGTCAGTAAAGGCAAAGATGTCCACTCTCACCACTTTTATTCAACATAGTACTGGAACTCTCCTAGCCACAGTAATCAGATAAGAAAAAATAAAAAGTGTCATCCATATTGGGAAAGAAGTTAAACCGCCAATATTTGTAGGTGACATGATATTAAACATAAAAAATCCTAAAGAATCTACAAAAAATAACTATGAGAAGTAATAAACAAATTCAGTAAAGTACAAGTTGCAAAATCAATACCCAGAAATCAGTAACATTTCAAAACACAAACAGTGAAGTAGCACAAAGGAAAAAAAAAAAAAACATCATTTACAATTGCACCAAACAGAATGACATACTTAGGAATAAATTTAACCAAAGATGTAAACATCTGTACTCCAAAAACTGTAAAATACTGATGAAAGAAATTGAAGATGACTTGAACAAATGGAGAGATCCATACTTGTGGATTGGAGAGTAAACTTGTGAAAACATCCATATTAACCAAAGCAGCCTACAGATTTAATGCAATCTCTATCAAAACACCAATAGCAGTTACACAAAACTCAAATAAATAATATTAAAATTTGTATGGAACCACAGAAGACCCAGAATGGCCAAAGCAATCCTGAGAAAGAACAGAGCTGGAGGTATCAAAATATTGTGGCCAAAGCAAAGGAGACTTAAAAGCAGGTGAGTAATTACATAAGTAAACCAAATATCTACTATAAAATATTATATTGTTGCCAAAATTGGGCTCTTGGTAGGATTCTGAGAATTGCAATGAAGACAAAAGAATCAGTTTGTGTTGTTAGCAGGAAATTTGGCTACATAGAAAAAACTAAGAAGAAAAAGTGTCCATATTCAATTACGGGTTACTTTTTTCTCCATCATCAAAGAAAGGGGATGATATCTCTTTGGTAACATGAGAGGCAAGGTTCATTCCATCTCTGTTTCCACATCCATAGTATCTGATTTTCCAAGATAATGCCAGCTGTGCGGAGTCCCATTTTCACGTGTGAATTCTAGACAAGGAGGAGATAGAAAAGGGAAGGGATTCTAAATAGCATTCCAGGATTCCAAGTCAATAATTTCTAATTCTCTCTATCAACTGTCTATGATTATAAGAGAAGGGGGGG
>RCUC01015580.1:0-15482 GCA_003697995.1 Taxidea taxus jeffersonii
CCTCCATGCTAGCTGGTTTGGCTCACTGATCAACTGAGAGACTAGGGGATGGCAGCAAACCCATGCTCATTGCTCCACTGTTGCCACTTCAGAGATAAGTCAGAGAACAGAGAACTAGGTGAGAAGAGAAGGGAAAGAAGAAATTAATGATTCAGGGAGGGATGAGGGAGGGTAGCAGGAGGGAGCAGAGGAAGGCAGGAAATCATGGGGACAGAAAGTCATGGGCAGCACCATGGCTGCCTCGTGAAAGAATGGGATGACAGGCTTTGCTTCAAGGTCCCAGGCATGAAATCTGAGGGCTGGGAAAGGTTCAGAGACCCTGGATGCCTTCTTTGTCAGTGGATTAAAGGGATCATGGTTCCGGGGCTGGTGAGGGTGGGGGACTGCAGAGAGCTGAGGACAGAAATTCAGTTTTGGGGTCAGGGACATGAACCTGGGAGCAGCAGCCTGAGTCCTCACCTCACCCTGACTGTCCCCTTTCCCTTCTCATGGCCCGGCCATGTCTGTTACCATTGCTCTGCACAGAGAAGACTCTTTTGCAGACTGCGAAGACTCAGAACAATAGATCCACAATCCATACGCCATTATTTCCTCTTTCATTCCTTTATACTCTTTCTTTTTCTTTTCTTTTGGTAATGAATTATTTTATTTTGAGAGAGAGTGAGAGAATGTGAGGGCAGAGGGGCAGAAGAAGAGGGAGAGAGAATCCCAAGCAGATTACCCACCGAGGGCAGAGCCTGACAGGGGACTCAACTCCAGGACCCTGATCCATGGCCTCAGCTAAAACCAGGACTCTCACACTTCACCATCTGAAGAAACCAGGCACCCTTACTCTCTCTTCTCGAAAAACTCCTTTTGGTAGCTTTGGCTACTTTCCTCTTTCCTTCTTTTTATGATTCTCATCCTGAAGGACCTGGGCTCATGCAGGAACTCGACGTTCTCGGATCTCCAAATCTATAGTCTCTCTCCTCAGCCCTGCTCAACAACTTCCTCAGCATTTTCCTGGTCTCTGGTCCCCAGTCTGCATGAAAAAGTGAGTGCACAAGTGGGCCGTAGGCAGACCATACATGAAGATAGATTTTTGACCACAAACAATCCAGGACCCAATCCTTGGTGTCAGCCCAGCAAGCAAGCCTACTATGTATGTCAGAGTTGTAAGGAGGTTGGCTGATGTATGGAGCAAAAGGCCAGGAATCTGCACCAGATCCCACAGAACAATGGGTCCCAAAAGGCCATCGTTCTATCTGAGAGCTTCCCTAACTCTTGTTGCCACTCCTCACCTAGGACCGATAGACCAGAAAACAACCAAGTATGGACCCCTAACAACCACATAGGATTGTCACTTCTAGACCACTCACTGAGGCTCTCTGTGCCAATAGGCTGCCATCTGGGCATAGCTGAGGTCTTCCCTTTTCCCCACTAGCATGAGATCTCACTCTTCTGCTTGATGTTGAGTCTCTGCCAAATGCACATAATGGTGGCTTGACTCCCTTGCTCTAGCATGCTTTGGATATTCTTTGCCTGTTGTCATTTGGTTGGCCTTTCTTTCCAGGACAGGACATCTCAGAGGTCCCACCAAGACCCCGTCTGATCTACCATTGCTTCAAAACCACAGCTTTCCAGCCAGTATTGTACCCATAGGGCCCCTCGGGCCTTGCTGCTTGTAGCTTGTCGATTCCATAAGGACCTGGTGAGCGAGCACTCGATATGAAATTTGCTCTCTTGCAGTGAGTTCCTAGGCTATAGATACTCAGGCTGGCTCCTGGGCCTTGTTTTGGAGTCCCATTTTTTTGGCCTCCTTGGTGGAATCAGACCATTCCTTTTTGTCTGCTTATGCTGTCCTTTTGGTTACAATATTGTGTTGTGCTGTGCAAAACTGTTGTGAGTCATAAAAAGAAGAATCAGAGTTTGGAACCATGTATAGGCTCTTGTGAATCTTGTCTGAGCCAGCCTCACAGACCACGGAGATGGATGATTACAGCAGTCTGTCATCCACCTGGATGAACTGACCTGAATGTCAATCGAACCAGCTGAAGTACTCCCACTAGGTCATAGTTGGGTTTTGGGAGTACACTTTCTGGTACCACTGGGTGGAGAGTCCAGACTGATGGGTCTGTGTTCAGCGGTGGCCACATGCCATTTTGGGGGCTCAAGACCCGAAATATATAAATGTTCTTTTTTTTTTTTTTAAGATTTTATTTATTTTTTTGACAGAGAGAGAGAGCGAGAGCAAACACAGGCAGACAGAGAGGCAGGCAGAGGCAGAGGCAGGCTCCCCGCCAAGCAAGGAGCCCGACGCGGGACTCGATCCCAGGACTCAGGGATCATGACCCGAGCCGAAGGCAGCTGCTTAACCAACTGAGCCACCCAGGCGTCCCTATAAATGTTCTTTTTGAGCAACCATCAATACTTCTCTTGGGAATTCTCTAAACCTAAACTCTCTTTTCTCCCAGAAAATAAAAAGGTCTGCTTCTCATGTGTACTTTCATCACAATCTCAATTCTTATTCTCCCAAGTTCACCAATGATGATTTGGGTCTTCAGGGCCAACTCTGGACAACCTGATTTGACAAAATCGTTCATTTGAGAAGCAGGCATATTCCACACTAGATGGTCAAGGATCCCATCAAGTTCTTTTTTCATTTTGTATCTGCTTAGTTAAAATAATACTTCTCATTTTCCATAAACCGTTTGCTGCCATTCACTCATAATGACTCCTTTACTCTTTTTTTATTATAATCACTATACTAATTACTATCCTTGTTAAGTCAGAACATACCCTATACCACTCCTCTCTGTCTTTCTGACCGCAGGATGTGCCATCCATCCCTGGGCCCCATGGGAAATCCCTCAGATTTGATGAAATGAAATGAATCACCAAGACTGGAAATTCCAACTCCAGGGTGAGCTCCAAAAGAGGCCACTTTTGATTATTCAGGCATACGACTTGGAGGATTTACTATTTATGCCACAAATTAGAACAATGTTCCCTTTATTGGAAACTGCATAAACAAGAAAGCCTGTAAGAAACCTATCTCTACTTTTGGCAAAATTTACTGATAATACAGTTTATGTCCCAGATGGAATATGGATCAGTCTCAGGCTATTGGTGGTGTAGTGATTTGACAGTCATCCCATTGCCGTAGATTTCTTGTTGGCAGGATGTGGTGGCATCTGTGTTACTGTTTACACCTTTTGTGTTGGCCCCATAAAGTAGGGCAGGTAGAACAGTCTCTGAAATGCCTTGAGGAAGAAGCTGTGTGGCCTTAAGGTTGATCCTCATGGCTTAGGGGATTTGTTCTCTTGGCCTGGGTTGGGAAATAGGGGTTCCTGGTTTGGAAGCACCCTATATAACTATTAACATATTCTTGTTTGTTTTGTTTGTCTTCATAGTGGTTATAGTGCTGGTCCACTGTATTCTAGCCAGAGTCCTACAAGCATCTATACAGATGTTCTCTCATCACATGCATGGTCAAGAAGATCTTCCAATACAGTTGCCTATGATGATGACTAGACCATGTCCAGCAGTCAAGTGTGGGATCTCTGGTCTTCTCTGAATGGGCCAACCTCTCCCAAGTGAGATATGGACCAAAATGGGGGACAGATGCATGGAAGACCCAAATGGGCAGTGCCCTGACCATATGAAAAATAGGACTGTGGCCTGAAGTGTTTAGTTCAGGAAACCAACCCATTGTCTACAGTTTTCATCTTTTAAGACATCAGACCACTATCTGGGGCATCCAGACCAGACAGTTAACCAATAGCCAATGTAGCTATTGGTCCCAAATGACCAAGACATGATTTGTAACTGAGACTGTGCCTGATTTTTCTCCCTATTTGCACCTGAGGCCCCACAGATACCATAGCCCTGACAAAAACATGGGATGTCCTGCTTTTAGACTGCAGACTGTAGCTTCCTTATGCCAGAGGCTATAGTCAGGCATCCCTGAAGCCTTTCCTTCTGGCTCTACAGAGTTTCTGAACTCTTATCCTGCCTTTGAATCTCTGTCCAAATGCAAGTGGTAGTGGCTGACTCCTTTGCTCTAGCAAGTTCTGAATAAGTCCCCTTTACTTGTTATCATCTGGTTGGTCTTCATTTATATCCACAGCACCACTGAATAGTGTCAAGAAACCCTGAATAGTCCAGGCAGGGAGCTGGGCTGAGCCAGGTGTACTAGGGCCACCCTGCTAGAAGGAAATCCTATAATGTCAGGTTGTGTCCCAGGTACTTCCCACACTGGTGTTTTCCTGATTTGGGTGGCTCTGGACATGCACAATTTGCCCATCCATTTCCACCCTTGAGATTGCTCCAGCAGGGGTCTGGTTTCAGAAGTTCTCTTGTCTTTGTCTTCAACTTTGGAAATATGAAGACTGAGGCATGAGACAACTGTGTGGAATTGCTGAACAAGTTTCTGGACATCTGAGGCATGTTATGGAGGCAAAATTTTAGATTTGAAGTGGGGCCATGCTAGGTCAGAAAGTTTGGAAGTGATCAGCATAGAGTTTTCCTGAATGAAAGAGAACATAGGAAAATAGGTCTGGTGACCCTTGGTGAGTGTCCTGGAGAGGGGGTTTGCAGGTTGTGGGTATGGAGTGGGCCCTTTAAGACACTGTCCCCTTCTCCGTAAGGAAATAATGAAGGAGAAAGTCTGAAGAGACTGGATCTGGGGAGACCTAGGTATTCAGGGACCTCTCTCCCCAAGGATTAGATTCCATTCCAGTCCTGGATTTCCCACTCCTCAGTATGGTTACTGACAGTGTTGTTCTGTCTTCCCCTATGGTCTCATGAAACCAAGGTACTTGCCTACACAGTGTCTGCTAGAGCTTTTTTCCATCTTTTCCATCGGTTGTAAAGGACACTTAAGCTACACTTAACCTACATTCCAACATTTTACTGATTTTCAAGCCTGGAGTACAGTGCTGTTAATCCCAGGCCCTATGTTGAAAGGTCCACTTCCAGAACTCATTTCTTTCATATTGAAAGAAATGCACCATATCATCAACATTTCCCTCTTTGCACCTCCTCCCAGCCCATCTTCTATTTTCTGCTTCTACATATTGGACTATTTTAGGTGCCACATATAAGTGACATGATGCCATATTGGTCTCACTGGGTCTGGCTTGATATCACTTAAGACGATGTCCTCCAGGGCCATCCAGGTTGTCACAAATGTTGACATTTCCTTCCTTTGAGAGTGGAATATTATCCCATCGTATGGATAGACCACATTTTCTTTGTCCATTTGTTCATCAGTGGACATGAAGTTGTTTCTAGAACTTGGTTTTTGTGACTAGTGCTGCAGTACATAGGCAGAGATCTTTCTGAAAGCCATACAGTTCATTTGGATTTATTTATTTTTATCAATACTGATTTCTTTTTTCTTTTTTTATATTTAATTTCTTTTCAGTATAACAAAATTCATTGTTTATGTACCACACCCAGTGCTCCATGCAATACATGCCTTCCATAAAACCTACCACCTTGCTCCCCCAACCTCCCACCCCTGCCCCTTCAAAACCCTCAGAATGTTTTTCAGAGTCCATAGTCTCTCATGGTTCAACTCCCCTTCCAATTTCCCTCAACTTCCTTCTCCTCTCCATCTCCCCATGTCCTCTGTGTTATTTGTTATGCCCCACAAATAAGTGAAACCATATGATAACTGACTCTCTCTGCTTGACTTATTTCACTCAGCATAATCTCTTCCAGTCCCATACATGTTGATACAAAAGTTGGGTATTCATCCTTTCTGATGGAGGCATAATACTCCATAGTGTATATGGACCACATCTTCCTTATCCATTTGTCCGTTGAAGGGCATCTTGGTTCTTTCCACAGTTTGGCGACCATGGCCATTGCTGCTATGAACATTGGGGTACAGATGGCCCTTCTTTTCACTACACCTGTATCTTTGGGGTAAATACCCAGTAGTGCTATTGCAGGGTCATAGGGAAGTTCTATTTTTAATTTCTTAAGGAATCTCCACACTGTTTTCCAAAGTGGTTGCACCAACTTGCATTCCCACCAACAGTGTAAGAGGGTTCCCCTTTCTCCACATCCTCTCCAACATGTGTTGTTTCCTGTCTTGCTAATTTTGGCCATTCTAACTGGTATAAGGTGGTATCTCATTGTGGTTTTGATTTGAATCTCCCTGCTGGCCAGTGATGATGAACATTTTTTCATGTGTCTGATAGCCATTTGTATGTATTCACTGGAGCAGTGTCTGTTCATGTCTTCTGCCCATTTTTTGACATGATTATCTGTTTTGTGCGTGTTGAGTTTGAGAAGTTCTTTATTATCCAACAGTGGGATTGCTGGATCAAATGGTAGCTCTTTTATCCATTTTCCTTAAAGATTTTATTATTTATTTGACAGACAGAGAGATCACAAGTAGGCAGAGAGGCAGGAAGAGAGAGAGGAGGAAGCAGGCTCCCTGCTGACCAGAGAGCCCAATATGGGGCTCAATCCCTGGACCCCAAAGTCATGACCTGAGCCGAAGGCAGGGGCTCAACCCACTAAGCCACACAGGTGCCCCTCTTTTGTAGATTTTTTGAGGAAGGCCCATATTATTGTTTTTCATAGTGACTGCATCAGTTTACATTATCTATTGGGTATTTTAAGGATAGATGAACTCTAAGACCTTCCTAAAGCCCACTATGACTCAGGTGGCTTTGCTAGGCAAATGATGAACAATGGGATCAAAAGTTGGAACTCTGCTCAGTTTATCACGCATTTTTCTACGGTCTTTTGAGAGCAAGAAGTCAATAGCTCTTTCTATCATGATGTATTTCCCAGGGTCCATGAGCAAGACCACAGATATACTGCTGAAGATACCTTCACAACATTTTGTATTCCACCCCCAGACATGTGCCCGACGATTCTGGAGATGTCATATAAAAATAGAATCAGCCAATGGATCCAATGAAGGTACCGTGGGAATTCATTCATGAAGTGGATTCAAGAATAATTATTCTAGGGGCACCTGGGTGGTGTCCAACTTTTGATTTTTGCTCAGGTCATGATGTCAGGGGCATGAACTCCAGCCCCATGTTGGGCTCCATGGTGGGCATGGAGCCTGCTTAAGCTGCTCCCTCCAATTTCCTACGCCCTTCCCTTGCCCACACTCTCTGTCTCTAAAAAAGAATAAAGAAATGAAAAGAAAAAAAAGAAGGTGTATCCTTATGCAAGTTTGTCAGTGTCCCATACTTCAGACAAAGATACTGAGCCATATTATTCTTGTGAAAAAAATTTTTTATTAAAACAATATAATTTTATTTTTTAATTTTTTAAAATTTTTATTTTTATTTAAACATATAATGTAACCCTACCACCCTCTCCCAACCCCCCTCCCCCCCAACTCCCCTCAGTTTGTTTTATGACATTAAGAGTCTCTTTTGGTTTGTCTCCCTCCTGATCCCATCTTGTTTCATTTATTCTTTTCCTACCCCCTTAACCCCCACCCACATTGCATCTCCACTTCCTCATATCAGGGAGAGCATATGATAGTTGTCTTTCTCCGATTGACTTATTTCGCTAATTCAGCTGGTCACTCATTAGTTTAGAACCACAGGAGTAAAATTGCATTTGCAACTCAAGCTTGGTCACGTTAAATGGTAGGTCTAGGGAAGCTAACATCTGGACGTGATTGTGTTGTTAGATATTAGCAAAAATAGATCTCTTATTAATTTTTAATCAATAGACTTTATTACTTAGATAGGTTTAGAGTATCATAACAAGTGAAGAGATAATCTAAAAAAATTTCCCTTATCACCCTTATCCCACAGGGCACCATTCCACAAGTATCACAACCTTCATTGTTGTGGAACATTCGTCACAAATAACAAATGAGTCTAGAGATATTATTATTCACTGAAGTCCACCATTGCTATTAAGGTCTGCTCTGTGTTGTGCAGTAGTATAGGTTTTGACAAATGTGTGAAGTCCTGTATTCATCATTTACAGGGTAAAGTCACTGCCATAAAAATCCTGTGTTTCGCCTAGTAATGCCTTTGTACTTGCTCTAGAAATCTGAGCAACTGTTGATCTTTTGTCATTGCTCTAGATTTCCTTTTTCCAGAATATGATAGAGTTGGAACCATAAGTCATGTTGCTTTTCACACTGACTGCTTTCCCTTCTATCTATACAGTTACCATTCATTGATATATTTCTGTGACTTGACAGCTGAATTATTTTTCTTTTCTTTTTATTATTGTTTTAGATAGAAAAAGAGTGAGTGTTGGGGGGGAGGGCAGAGGAAGAAGGAGAAAGAAACCTCATGCTCAGAAACCTCAGGCTTCATGCTCAGCATGGAGCTTGCCTGATGCGGGGCTGGATATTCTGACCCTGAGATCATGACCTGAGCCAAAATGAAGAGTTGGATGCTTAACTGAGTGAGCCAACCACATGCCCCAAAAGCTCATCTCTTTTTGTTAATCGTATTTCATTGTATGGGTGTTTTGTTGGTTGTTTATCGATTCACCCTGTGAAGGGGTCTGCTTCCAGAAGTTCTCTTGTCTTTGTCTTCAGCTTTGGAAATATGAAGACTGAGGCATGAGACAACTACGTGGAATTGCCGAATAAGATTCTGGACGTCTGGGGCATGGTGTGGGCTTAGAGATAAAAATTTTAGATTTGAAGTGGGGCCATGCTAGGTCAGAAAGTTTGGAACTGATCAGCATAGAGGTTTCCTGAGTGAAAGAGAAAATAGGAAAATATGTCTGGTGACCCTTGGTGAGTGTCCTGGGGAGGGGGTCTGCCGGTTGTGGGTATGAAAGGGGGCCCTCTAAGAGGAGACGGGACATTGTCTGCCCCTATAGGAAGTAGTAAAGGAGAAAAGTCTGTAGAGCCTGGATCTGGGGAGACTCTTTGGAAGGAAGAAGCAGGGAAGATGCCCACTCAAGCCAGTGTTCAGAAAAGAACCTCTGTTCACTCTCAGTCAGGCCTTAGTCCAGGCTATTTGCTCACTTTCTCAGATCAACAACCTAGGAGATACTGAAGGCCACAGGTTTAATTTATTAAGCCACCAAAGCACCAACGCAGGTGGCCACTTTCACAGTTCGCTCACAGTAACTGCTCTTGGCAGAGGCATCTGTGACAGTTGGTTTGGAATGTTCTGTGTTCTGAGTCAGTTAACAGTTGAGCAGACCACTCAACGGTCACTAGGCATGGCCAGCTGGTCCCTGGGAAGGCTTCACGTGACACAGCTGGTAATGTGAATGCTGAGGGAGGATGGCCACAGTGGGTCTTCCACTGGCACTTCAGAGGGGCTTCCCTTGGGGGTAACTGCCTTGTGTTTTGGGTCATGGATTGAACCTAGAGGTGGGAGGCTGAGTGAGCATTTGGTCTTTTCTGTTGGCTCAGGCACCTCCTCCAGCAGAAGCGTCCATGAAAGAGACTTGGTTCTGGGCGACAGGGCATGTTCTCGCATGCCACCGGCAGGTCTCGGGTATTCAGGGATCTCTTTCCCCAGGGAACCAACTCTATTCCTGTCCTGGACCTACCCTCATCTATGTGGTAACTACCGACCTGCCAGTTCATCTCTGTACATTTCAAGGCCTCCCACTGTAGAATATGGCTTACAGCCCCTGCTCTGCTCCCACCCACCTCAATAGGGCCGACCTGGGGATTCCAGGAGATGGTCACAGGTATCGTCCATGAGCTGTGAAACATCATTCCCATGTGAAAGCTAAGAGGGAGCTTCCTTCCTCCCTGCTGTGGAGCCATTCAAATCCCCTCTCTGGATTCAACCACTACCAAGTTTCTACCTTCTTCTTGCACTCAGTTGTTGAACACTTAGGGCAATTAGGAAACACCAGTCATCTATTTTTCATAATAAGGCTTTCCTTGTGTTTAATTATGTTTAGGCTCTTAACATAATAGTAAAAAAATACGCCATATTCACATTTGAACATCTCAGAACAGGGAATTACATGGAGGGTCTTTGTCCCTTTCTCAGGTACTTGTGGCTTCTAAATGGGAGTTTGAACCCAAGCCATCAGTCATGGATACTGCCCTTTGCTGCATTTCTCTAATGTGTTAGCGAAATAAAAGTATTTGATCACAGGATCTGTCTGTTGGGTGTTCTAAGTGTATAGCCAACCACAAGAACTCCAGAAGTCCTACTTGGGTTCAGGAGGCTCTACTGAGGAAGCAGCAGGTGGATAATGGGATGAAAGGATTGAATTATGAATAGATGACCACCCATTTCCCTGTGTTCTTCTGCCAGCAAGATGTCCACAGTTCTCTCTATTGTGATGCATTTCCTGGGATCTTGCTTCAAGGATTAAGAAGAAATGTTCACCTAAGGTCAAGAATATCAACTGGTCCTAAGTGATTCAGGAAACTCCACCTCTGGCCACACAACAGGGGGCACCCTATAGATGATCCACTTGAAGGTACTGTGGAAATGGACCTATTAGGTTCATTCAAGAATGATGATTCTATTTTATTCCCTGGCCTATATTTAAGAGAAAACCATAAAAATGTTAAGCCACATTCTTCTCTTCTGTATGCAAAGGTAAATGAGCAAGTCAGTCAGTATTGCTGTAACTCTAGAATTCAAGGTACTTTTCTAACTCAAGAATGTGTTCGCTTTTAACAGTAAACAACATCTTTAGTTAACGTATAGACTTTTAGCTGATTTTTGAACATTGGCTGAAAGAGATCTTTGCCTAAAAAGTATTTTCAGATTTTAAAAAACTAATGGGCATTATTTACAACAGGAGGTTTAGACGAATGGAAGAGTTGAATAGGTAATATTGAAAGTTCCCATAACCCATGCCACCCCCCCCTCCGTTTCGCCCATTAAGAACATCTTACATGAATGTGGTCCATTTGTGTTAATTAGCAAAACAATATCAATACACTTCCATTAACTAGAAGTCCACAGTTTACATTAAAATTAACTCTTTGTGCTTTGACATTCTGGGAGTTGTGACAAATGTATAATGCCATGTATCACCATGGCAGGATTCTATAGAAATCCATACATCAGTGCTCCCAGCAGCACTATTCACATTAGTCAAAAAGTGGAAACAACTGCCAAGTCCCTCCAGTGATGAATGGATCCATACCAATGTGTTATAGGCACACAATAAAGTACTATTCAGCTATAAGAAAGAATTCAGTTTTGAAATATGCCCCAACGTGGATGGACCTTGAAAAAATATTATCCTCTATGAGATCAAGCTAGCACAGAAAGTCCAATATTGTATGATTCCACTTACATAAGGTCCTTAGAATAGGCAAACTCATAGAGACAGAGGTTATCAAGAGCCAGAAGCAGTGGGGGAGATGGAGTTATTTCTTCCTGGGTTATGTTGGATAGGATGAGAGAGTTTGGGGTATAGATAGTAGTGATGAGTATACAGGGTGTGAATATAATTAATACCACTGAATTGTATACTGACAAATGATTGAAAGGATGAATGTTATATATTCTTCATCCCAGTAAAAAAGTTAAAAATCCAATAGACTAGTGATGAATACAGTAGCTGCATATAAGAAGCCTGGAGGCTGAAAAGGTCTTGTAACATTCGAATGAGTGTAATTTTGCTGGGCTTTAAAATGGTCAGGAATCATGGGCCTCCATCATTGAAACAACATACATTTAATGTTTGCCTTTTTTAGATGGACCATTTCACATAGATTAAGTTCCCCATAGCTAGAAAGACAAAGCCTCTGTTTCTCATTTCCTTCCTGCTCCTTCTCTTGGCCTGCCTTCATCCACCGAGGAAGATGCTCCGGCAGCTGTTCGGTTGCGCTGGTTAACCAGTGACATGCATATGTTCCTGCCCCATGTCCACACCAAGCAAATCTCCCCAAGTAATAACTGAGCAGCACTTCCAATGTCCTGACAGCTTCTCTGTGTCCTAGCTCCTTCCAAAGGCCTATTGGAGAACCTTCCCAGAGACACAACGGAGAAAGTGGTCCCATCTACCACCAAGGTAAGCAAGCCTGTCTTTGAGATAGAAACCTTGCTTCATTTCTTCAAAAGAAAATGGGATAATGTGTGTTATAGATGACATCCACAATTTCCTTGCGGGGGGTGGGGAGAATTTGAGTCTATTATCAACTGACACCTAATTTCAAAGGACATGTGTTGTCTTAATGTTACAGTTAACTCTTGCAACGTGTCCCAATTAATAGGGGATATTTGTGATCAATTAAATAAGACCAAGATATCCACTGATCTATTTCACAAAATTGGTAATTGGGGATCTATTTAAGGGATGTAATCGTAACTTGGCAACAAATATTTTATGTTCATCCATTTTCATGTGCTGATGCATGTACCATTTGCTGCCCATCATGACCCCTGGAGCCATACCACAAGTCCCTGGATGGAAACCTGGATAGATTTTTTTTAATTTATATTTTTCTTATATTCATTTTGCCACTGTATAGTACATCATTAGTTTTCGATGTAGTGCTCAATGATCCATTAGTTACATATAACATCCAGTCACAACATATGCCCTCCTCAATACCCATCACCCTGTTACCGCTTCCCCCTACACTACTCCCCTCTGAAACCCTCAGATTTGTTCTTGGGGTCCATAGTCTCTCATGGTTCATCTCCTTCTCTGATTTCTCCCCTTTCAGATTTCCTTCCCTTTATGGTACTCCATGCTATTGCTTATGTTCCACAGATGAGTGAAACCATATAATTGTCTTTCTCTGCTTGACTCTTCTTTCCTTAACATATTCTCCTCCAGCTCCATCCATGTCAGTGCAAATGGTGGGTATTCATTGTTTCTGATGGCTGAATAATATTCCATTGTCTATATGGACCACGTCTTCTTTATCCATTCATCTGTTGAAGGGCATCTTGGCTCCTTCTACAGTTTGGATATTGTGGACACTGCTGCTGTGAACATTGGGGTACATGTGCCCCTTCTTTTCACTACATCTGCGTCTTTGAGGTAAATACCTAGTAGTGTAATTGCTGGGTGGTAGAGTAGCTCTATTCTTAACATCTTGAGGAAACCCCATACTGATTTCCAGGATGGCTGTACCAGCTTGTGTTCTGAACCACCAACAGTGTAAGAGGGTTACCCTTTACCCACATCCTCGCCAACATTTCTTGTTTCTTGACTTGTTAATTGTTGCCATTTTAACTGGAGTAAGGTGGTGTCTCAGTGTGGTTTTGATTTGTATTTCCCTGATGGTTAGTGATGGTGAACATTTTTTCATGTGCCTGTTAGCCATTTGCATGTCTTTTTTGGAGAAGTCTCTGTTCATGTCTTTTTCCCATTTTTTGACTGGGCTATTTGTTTTTTGAGTGTTGAGTTTGAGAAGTTCTTTACAGATCTTGGATATCAGCCCCTAATCTGTAATGTCATTTGCAAATACCTTCTCGAATTGTGTGGGCTGCCTCTTAGTTTTGTTGACGGTTTCCTTTGCTGTGAAGAAGCTTTTTATCTTGGTGAAACTCAAAATGTTCATTCTTGGTTTTGTTTCACTTGCCTTTGGAGGCATGTCTTGAGAGAAGTTGCTGTGGCTGATGTCGAAGAGGTTACTGCCTTTAGTTTTTTGAAGGAGTCCTGTCTCACATTGAGGTCTTCCATCCATTTGAGTTTAGTTTTGGTTATGGTATAAGGGAATGGTCCAGTTTCATTCTTGTATATATAGCTGTCCAATTTTCGTAGCACAACTTATTCAAGAGACTCTCTTTTTCCCATTGGACATTTTTTCCTGATTTGTCAAAGATGAGTTGACCATCAAGTTGAGGGTCCATTTCTGGAGTCTCTATTCTGTTCCACTGGTCTATGTGTCTGTTTTTGTGTCAGTACCATGCTGTCTTTGTGATCACATCTTCGGAATATAGCTTGAAGTCAGGCAACGTGATGCCCCAGCTTTGTTTTTCTTTTTCATCATTCTCTGTTGGTGATTTGCGGTCTTTTCTGCTACCATACAAATTTCAGGTTTGTTTGTTCAAACTCTTTGAAAAATGCCAATAGTATTTAAATAAGGATGACATTGGAAGTGTAAATTGCTCTGGGCAGGACAGACATTTTAACAATAGATAGATTCTAACTGCCACACAGCCCTCCATCCCATTTCATCAGGAAGCAGGCAGGGCAGTCATCATCCCATTCCCTAACAGCAGTTAGGGTTACTATTCCATGGGGAGGAATGGGTAAGGGACAGGTGGGGCTAGGTAGGGAGAGATAGATAGGGGGCTATGGGATCAGGCTCACAGAAATCCCCAAAATGTGAAGATGTGGGGAAACCAGAGGCATTTGGAATGGAGGACCACCCTGACATAGGCATGTGGTGTGGGTCATGTAGGGTACATATCTTTATGATAATCACCTGTGATCAACAAAGAATAATGAGCCCCTAAAAAAAAATTAAGCCATTGAATGTGTTATCAATAGAGATCTTAAAAGGATTTAAGTTCCCTGGTTAGCAGTCTGTAAAAGACCAACCTTAAAGGCCCTCATTGGACACCCTGTTGAGACCCCTCTCACTCTTGAGAGCTTTTTCTGTATCCTAACTTAATAAACGTCTATCACTTTACTCACTGGGGAAAAAAAAACAACAAACGACAGCATCAGTTACAAAGTGTATGGCAGTGAGCACTTTCCTCAGTAAGAAATCCTCCTCCTTGACAAAGAAGTTTGTATTTGCTGATCAAAATGGGCTTGAGAGGTCTGCCATGAAAAGCCCAAACATTTTGTTTTGGGGGCCGTGTATCCCATCTGGTTCCGTAAAATCAAGAGAACAAAGCCATATGCAAGTAGTGTACAAGATGATATGATCTTCATACTGTTTAATCACAGGTGGATGCAAAAAGAAACTAAAATTGTACATATTCTAGAATCACTTGCTGAGGAAGGATCTCAGTGCTGATGAATGTGGGGCTTTCCTATCTGCTTTGGCCTGCGTGGCTACCTTAATTCGGGGTCCTGCTGAACAGAGGGATGGAGTGCCATGAATGCTCAGCAGAGAGCTTTGGTTACAATCTATGGGCTCTGCAAGCAACTTAGTCACTTAGGTGGTGTGGGTTCATGTGCACGTGAGAGTTGTGTGTGTGTGTAAGTCTACATGGTATGACTGTGAATGTGAGTGTGTGTGTTCCCTTCGGAGGTATTTCCCATGTACCCAGCCCAAAGCAAGTGTCAAATCTCCCCTCAGAAATCTCATCACCACTGCACACTTTACATACAACACCATGTTCATCTCTCACCACAGCTGGACCTGAGGGTTTGTTGGCCATTTCCTCTCTTTGTGGAGAAGGTGCAGAGAGGGATGGCCCACGCTCTTGACTGCCTAGGTTGGAAAAGCCAAACTGTGAACCCAAGCATGGGTCCCAATGTTGTTGGTCTGGCCACTGACCGGCACTTACCACTCGACCATGAGATCATTAGTCACAGAGCAAGGGAGTTCTGGCATGCATGTACCTGCCTGCAAATACTAGAGTGTACAGCGGTCCCACATACTGCCATCATGCTAGGGTGGCCTCAGTGGTCCCATAGCC
>RCUC01015594.1:0-11592 GCA_003697995.1 Taxidea taxus jeffersonii
CCAACTGGAATTTAAAACAGAAACTAAAGATGCCTTTACATTAGATACCTAATGCTTTGATAAAAGGGGTATCGGAAATCATTTTCTCCAGCGCTCAAACTCCCCCTTTTGCTTTTACAGTGTCTGTGAGACAGGGAATAAGGTAATAAAGATCTGTGGTCTCACTGAATTTGAAATATTTTTTAACACTAAAAACTAGCTGAAGCCACTAGGAAAATACTTTTCCAAGTTAAATTAAAATCCCTTACATTTATATGCTCTCTTTTATAAAAAGATCATGAAAAAGTTGCCTAAACATTCATAAAATCTGTAAGATACATGTCCCACATTTGGGCATCTCTTTTGAATCGGGTGATTGGGTCACCTATAAATTCATTCAATAAACATTTATTGAGCAGCTACTACAATGCCAGTTCCCGTTATGAGGGAAATATACACAAACGTAATAAAATGTCTGCCTTCATTATTTCCACTTTGAACATTAAAATGAAAAAAAAGAGGCTCCTCGGTGGCCCCTTGATCAAGCATTTGACTCAGGTCATGATCTAAGGGTCATGAGATTGAGCCCCATGTTGGTCGCTATGCTGGGCATGGAGCCTGCACTTTACAGGAGTTTCTCCCTGTGGAATTTAGGAGTAAAAGAGATAATCTCAGTGCTTGCTGTGACCTCTACCAAAGGTACTGAATGAATATGCTCCTCTAAGTTCCGGGCCCCTGTTGATGGCCTGATGGGTCCAGTAACAAGTGGAATCTGGCAACACATTCATATGGAGAAAATTGATGTCAAAACAACTGACTAAATTTGCACAGCAGTGGAGGTCTCAGACTTACATATGGCTGTCCATTAGGACAGATGTGCAGGGAGTCATGAGAAACAGCCTCAGGTATCCTTGGCTTCTGACTCCATTTTCCCTCCTCCCCCGTTAAGCTACCTAATTCAACCTCAATCAAAATTAAAAGGCACTTGGATCACAAGTCTCAGCATAAAATGAAAAGCCTTAAGAAGGAAGACCTTGATGTTACATAACGCTGGAATAATCCATTTGGAAATAACTGTTTACATTGTAGAAAAAAACATAAAAAATAATGTTGCTGGTCCCATAGGACTAGGAGCTTTAGGATTCTTTGTTGGAATTTTGTTGTTGAGAGATTGGCCTTCACTCACTCCCAACTCCCATACACGAGCCCCTCTGACATCCTGACAGCACGTGTGGGTTTGTGTGTGAAGACATCTAAACCATATTGGTGTGTGTGCAATTGTAGAAACTGGGTCTGCTGTGTGCCTACCCAGTGGCTCTGATATTTCAGAGCCAGGAGAAAAACATCCACACTCAGCCTTGGACTAAGCTTCCCTGGCTCCCAGACAACTGAACGCTCCACTGAAAAACCAAACGTTATGTCTGACCTGGAGATGGGACAAGTTTGGAAACAGAAGAAAAGTCCTCGCTTGTTCCTTTTTGCAATATTACCCACTCCTACAATATGTGTTCCACACACTTTTGATCCAAAAAGAAAACAGAGTTCCAGGTTAATTCCACAAAGACACCAAAGGAGAATGTGAAAGCTTTCCTGACTCTGGTTAAGTGCTGGCCACCTGTCAAGAGCGGCAGCAAACTCTAGCTTCATTGTTTTAGATAAACAGGCAGGCAGGCACTTGCCCTAGGGAAAGACCATGTTGTAATTTGAACAAAGGTTATCAGAAATGTACGAAAGAATGAAAAATGTAGTGGGTGAGTCTTCTCTAAGTGCTCTCAAGGGAATGGCGTTCCTCTTCACTGCCATTATAACTCAAATTTAATACATGCACTTGAGTATCTGAACTTCAGGAGATATAATTGTAACAGTACATGTGTTAGCCTGGACCCTCCAAGGAGCAGAGAAGCCAAGATGAGACCAGATGTTCAAGAGTCTTATTAAGGGAAACATCTGTGAGAGAAAACAGAGAGGGACCAGAGGAGGCTGAGAGGGCCAAGAGACACTGAGGTAGCTGTACCTCTCATGAAGGAGGGAGCAAGGGAAGAAAGGCTTACACTGCAGGCCAGGTCTCAGAAAGTCTCATCAAGGCCAGTGGGAGGGAGTCTCTCGGCCACAGTCGCCCATCAGAAGAGTCTCGTCTCTCCCCCAAATGGGCCTGCTTCATCCCCTTAGTCCCCTTAATCACCAGCCAGGGGAAGCCAGGAGAGTCCCAGCACGGCCCCAGCACCAGGATGCAGAGGCACCAGCTGGGGCTGTCTGTCAAGTACATACCCGCTCCCCGCAGTTGGAGATCTGAGCGGAGCATTCTCATGGCCACCACAGTACTTACTCGTAAGACAGCTGTAGGCACCTGTTCTGGGTCATCTTAGTGACTCAGTAAACCTCTCCAGTGACTCATCCCAGTAAATGCACATAGGTGGATGCAACCACCCCGATTCCTAAATTAGATGCTGGCTAGTCCTTTCCAGATTCTTGGGGCCCTTGAGGGAAAGAATATATGGGACCACATTAAGCTTAACTCATAACTAAAAATAACTGAAGAAAGTCTGTGACTCTTAATACTAGCCCTTAACTAGAAAGCTTATGTATGAAGTTACCTCTGCATTTGGCTTAGTGAGAAAATGGAATTACTACAAGCATTTTCCTCTGCTTGAAGAAAATGGGCTGATGTACCACGGGTTAATAGGAACAGTTGTGATTTTGTATGCCTCTTGCTGAGGCCCGACAACTAAGTATCATATTGTTCATGCTTATTTATTTTGTATAACCCAGAAAGAGCCAGTCATTGCAGTACAAAGGAGAGAGACCAGCATGCTTGGCTTCAGCTGATATATACCTGCCCTTGCAACTGGATCTCATAAGGGTCAGGTAGATTAACTGAACAAAACTGGGATCTGCTTAGAAAGGGCAGTAGAGGTGAGGAAGGGAATAGATGCTGAAGAGGGAACCTCAGTGTTCACTGGCATTTATTAAAAACGTTCCTCCAGACTACAAACTCCAATCCAAACTCCAGGGATGCCATCCAAACTCGCTCCTGCCAAGTACTGTTATCAAGTTTTGGTCACAATGAACATTTGCATGTTTTCCTCAAATCAGGCTTTCACACTGACATCTCCATGCTGTGGACCATGATGTGGTCTCGTGGTGTAATGCCCTCCACTCTTACTGCCCACGCACAACATTCATGTTTTTTCAAAGCTAAATGTTAGCGCCCCCTTCCCTGTAAGTTCATCTCTGATGACTAGAAATCACTGCTTCTTCCCTTCTCTTCCCTGGAACTTATTTTGCAGCTCATTTGACACCTACATAAATCCCAGTGGTATTACAGTCCTATCACATCTACCATCTTCCTAGATTTACTGAGTGCAGGACCATTTGCATCTCCCAGAGCACCTCACAGAACTCCTGCCCGATGAGAATATGCTGACTTTCATGGAGGAGTCACCTGTTTTCTCCCAGGTTGTAGGGAGGGTCTGAGGGCTGCCCCTGCACACTCTTCAGTGAGACCCATGCTGGCCAGCATCTTTCATTTTTCTCATCTTACATGAACCTTTAAAAAAAAATAGCAGCCATGTCCACAATAGCCAAAATATGGAAAAAGCCCAGGTGTCCATTGACAGATGGATGCATAAAGAAGATATGGTATGACTCAGTCAGCAATAAGAATGAAATCTTGTCATTTGCAATGATATGGATGGAACCAGAAGGTATTATGTTAAGCAAAATAAGTCAGTCAGAGAAAGATAAATGCCATATGAGTTCTCTCATATGTGGAATCTAAGAAAATAAATAGTTGAACACGGGCGATGGGAAGGAAAAATAAAATAGGATAAAGACAGAGAGGGAGGCGAACCATAGAGAACTCTTTAAGTGTAGGAAACAAACTGAGGGCTGCTGCAGGGGATGTGGGTGGGGGACGGGGTAACTGGGTGACGGGCATTAAGGAGGGCACACGATGGAATGAGCACTGGCTGTCATACACAACGCTGAATCACTGAATTCTACCTCTGAAAATAATAATACACTCCGTGCTAACTAAAGTGAATTTAAATTTAAAAAGCCCTTTCTTCTATTAGATCAACACCAAAATACTCTCAGGAGTCCTTCTAGAAGAGTGGTACTTTACCATGAAGGCAGTGACATAGGGAGAGTCTGGTGAAACCATAGAGCCCCTCCCTAAAGTCAGCATTTGACATGGCACTCTCCTGACACACTCCCCCAGCGTCCGACTCCACTTTCCTTCCCAAAGGCTTGATTCCTGGTCTGAAACCCAAGAATTCAACTAACGTCAGCTCACATTGCGCTTCCACCTGGCCAAACAGATTTCCGCCCGGCCTCCAAAGACCTGGTTCTTTACTAACTCAGCAGACATCTCCTGAGCATTCACCAGATGCTTATTCACTTATCCAGCCACACACGCTTATGTATTAAGAAGCCACAGCCTACTACATGACAGAAATGAAACTAGCCACGGTGGGCACAGCGGGGACAGACGCTACACTCACAGCAAGAGAGCCTATGAGAGAAACGGACAATAATCGGTGCTCACACAAGTAAGTGTGGTGTCGCAGCCCCGGGAAGAATCAGAAACAGGGTGTCTGGGGTGGTCTGGTGGAGGATCTGGTATAGTCTGGCGGTGCTGAAATTCTTTTCTAGGCAAGTGATGGCTGAGTCGCTTTCTAGGGGGAGGAAATCTCACTTTGATAGGAAGCAGTGTTGCGCTGAATAAACTTAAAGGAAACCCCTGGAGCAAGAATATCTGTGTCACCGATTTCTATTATACTGGCAGACCCAGTTCTGTAGCTAGAGTTCCCGGGACAGCTTCCAATCTCCGCCCACACGGGGAGCACGAGCAGGTGCTGAGCACCAGGGGGCAGCCTTGCAACGCAGGAGCCGCGGTTGTCTGAGGCTGCACCCCACCACCGGACTTGGGGGCGCCCGATTCCCCGCGACCAACGCTAGGCTGCGGGTTACGTTGCGGTTGGGCGTTGTTTTCCCCGAATGTGGTTGACTGGGGACTTGGCATTTGCTGGTCACATCAACTGTGACAGCAACTTTGCAAACCTCCCTCTTGTACCCCGGACCTCTCGGAGGGCCACTTTCGGCCCTGAAACCTGCACACTGAGGAACCATGCCTTCTGCGAGGACCAGCCACGCACCCCGAAGGGGCCCCTCAAGCCAAGACACCGCCCCAACTGCACCCAGGCCGGAGGCGCCTCGCGGAGGCGACTCCTGGGGGTAGCGCCCGCCCTCTGCTCCTTGCCCGCTCCGCCCCGAACCGCTCCAACCGCTCGCCGCTCCCCGCCCCGCCCGCCTGCCCGCCGGCCTGCCTCAAAACTTGCCGGCTTCTCGGTCACGCCGGACTGCCGCAGCACTCTGCCGGGCTTTCAGACCTCTCCCTGCGCCCGGCCAGCTCCACCTCCAGACCCAGCGCGGCTTCCCGCCCTGCCCCCCACGCGCCCCCTCCACCTGGCACCAGAGCCGCCCCAACTGCGCCCCACCCAACCCGACCACCCAGCCTCCAGACCTTCCACTGCGTCACTACTAAGGTCGACAGAGCCCAGAGCCAGCGCGACACAACCAACTACTGATCGTGAGTTTGCCAATCCCAGAGCATGCGGTTGGGGCGGGCACCCAGCACCTGGGCAGGCGGGCGCGCCCAGGTGTCAGAAGCATGCCCAAGAACCTGCCCTCAGCCCGCGTGTTTCGTTCTTCTTAGGTCCAGGGTTTCATTTCCTTTAGCCAATCTGGTGCTATTTCCTGTTTGTCTCAAAACACCTTTCTTCGCCTCTTTGAACTTGTGAGTCAGGAATCGGATGGATGTGTGCATGGACGTGTGCGTGTCTGCGCGCTTCCTGCCCACACCTACTTCTAGAGAGTTGCAGTCAGAGTTCGAAGGAACTATTATTCATCTCCTCGGTTTGGTTTGGTTTTCTTTGTTTGTTTCTTTGTTTGTTTTGATGGTTTTGCTGTTAAACTGCAGACGTCAGATGAGTGAAAGATTTCTCTTTCAAAAGTAGTTACCATGATCGTGACCTCAGGTGTCCTGACCTCTTTCGCTGCTTTTCCCCACTGCTGCACCAGAAAGCGAGATCACCCACCGGCCCCATGATGCTCCTGTGGGTATTGGTTCTCTTTTGTAAGTTCCCTTTCCTGGGAGCATTACTGAGAAAGAAGCAGCTGGATGGAAAGGAAGTTAGGGAATGGAAAGGAGCTGTCCTTGTACAGGAAATACAGGGGGTGCTCAGGGATGCCAAGCCTGCTAGAGGTTTGTGGAGAATGCAGCAGGAAGAACATCTGGAAAACGGTGGAGAGTCCAGACCCTGGATCCAGAGTGAGGCACTCAGCTTTTACCTTATGGGGAATGGATGAAATTGGAGGGTTATTACGAAGAGAAGTGGGCAAGGTAGCTTGAGGAAGAGTGCAGGTGAGAATCCATCCTGGCACCAAAGCCAGATCCAATTGGTCTAGATGTGACTACAGGCCGAAGGCACTGATGTTTGAGAGACCCTGGCGACAGACGATGCAAAGTGAGGCAGGCAGCTGGCTGGGTATGGAAACAGGAGAGAGGCAGGAAGCAACCAAAGGTAGAGGAGAGCGTTGGTGTCTTAGTTTAGTTTCTTCCCTCAAAGTAAAGCCTGCTACAGGGACTTGAGCCAGCTGGTTTGTTTGGGAAGTGGGCCCAGAATGCCAGAGTGAACGGTTGGGGAGGGAGAGACCACGAAAGAGGGACAGGCAGTGAAGCGTGCATGGCTGAGCCGTTTACCACTGTGGGCAGCTGGAGCTCAGCTTCTCCTGCGAGGAACTCCAGAACGCACCTGAGGTCACCACCGTGACATGTGTCCGCAACACCTCCCACTTCTCCCGGGTGTCAGCTCCTCGCCACTTCAGAGCTGCCCCTGTGTACCTGCACCAGGGTGGAGGCATCTGAGCACTCAGGAAATTCCTTCATGGCGGCTGCTGAAGTTGGAATCCGGTGAGGGGAAGGGACAGGGGACCCAGGACATGGCCCTTGTCCCTTGGGGAAGCTAGAAAGGTCAGCATAGGGGCAGACCCATGTGTTTCTTCGGCACTCACTGTGCACTCACAACAGGGTGTTTTTCTGAGCATTCTCTTAATCTTCAAAAACAATCCTCCAAGGGGTGTGTGATTCTCTTTTTATAAATGGGGAAACTGAGGCTTAAGTCATTTATCCAAGAGGAGCTGCTTTAAGGGAACAATAAGCTCAATTTTAGGCACACTGAATTTTAAAAGACCTCTGGAAACCACAGAATGCTACCCAGATACAGGTTAGGGCAGACATGATAAATTGGGAGGTGTTTCAACTCCCCAAAATGCAGCTTCTGAAAGGTCGCCTGATCTTTTTGTCCACAGAGAAGCAGTACAATATTAAGTCAACTTCTGCACACCAGCTCTCATGTCATACCAGGCCCTGCAGTACCCAGCCCCTCCCTGGGCTGCTCAGGTTCTGCTCCACCCTGCCCAGTGCTGTCTGGGCATCCTGCCAGGTGCTTCTTTGGACTCGGTGTGTTCTTCTCCTATAGCACTTCTGATCTCAGTTGAAATGTTGGTTCCAGCTTCACAGTCACATCCTCATCTAGGCTTTTCCTGTCACAAAATCTAAATTCTCCAGATGCTTGATAATACATCACTGGTTTACTTTCATAATAGTTATTCATTGCTGCATTTCTCTGCTTCTCTCTTATTATTGTCCGTTCCCTTCTGAAATATCAGACTCATGATAGTGGGGCCCTTGTCTGCGGTGTTCCTTGCTGCACCCCAGTGGTTGGTGCACAGTAGGGAACCCGGAAAATGGTTTTTGTTTGCATGCATTTAGTTGTGGTTTCCATTCAGTCCTTCATCAGTTCTGACCAAGATGAGTCTTTGATTTTCTCTGCAGCAGCTAGTTGAACCATGGCAACAACTCCAGCCAGTGCTTTTGAAGCCCTCATGGAGGGAGTGACCAGCTGGAATGTCCCCAAGGGCCCCATCCCATGTGAACTGCTTCTTACTGGAGAGGCTGCCTTTCCAGTGATGGTGAATGACAAGGGCCAGGTCCTCATTGCTGCCTCCTCCTATGGCCAAGGCCGCCTGGTGGTGGTGTCCCATGAGGGCTACCTGCTGGATGCTGGCTTCGCTCCATTTCTTCGTAATGCGGTGGGTTGGCTCTGTCCCTCACCTGCGGCTCCCACTGGAGTGCACCCCTCTCTGGCATCACTAGTAAGTATCCTGCAAGCCTCTGGGGTTCCGGCACAAGTTCAGCCAGAAGTGGGGGCTCCCGTGGCGGTTTACTGCATCAGTGCCTACATTGATACGATGACTGTAGAGCTGATCCAGTTTGTGAAAAGTGGAGGCGGCCTGCTCATCGGGGGCCAAGCCTGGTATTGGGCCAGTCAGCATGGTCCTGACAGAGTGCTGTCCAGGTTTCCCGGGAACCAGGTGACAAGTGTGGCTGGAGTATACTTCACCGACATCTATGGGGACACAGACCAGTTCAAGGTCTCTAAGAAGATACCCAAGATCCCATTCCATGTGAGGTGAGTGGTATTTCCCAACAGGGAGTCTGATACATGTTAACAATAGATCCATCTTACTCTTCAATGAGCTTTTCTTTTTTTCTTAAAGATTTTATTTATTTGAGAGAGAGCTCTAGCATGAGCCAGGAGAGGGGAAAGAGAGGGAGAAGGAGACTCCCTGCAGAGCAGAGAGCCTGACAAAGGGCTCCATCCCAGGACCCCGAGACCATGACCTGAGCTGAAGGCAGACACTTGACCAACTAAGCCACCCAAGCACCTCCTTTTTTTTTTTTTTTTTTAAGTAGCCTCCATTCCTAGCATGGAGCCCAAACAGGGCTTGAATTCACAACCCTGAGACCAAGACCTGAGCTGAGATAAAGAGTCAGATGCTGAGGGGCGCCTGAGTGGCTCAGTGAGGAGGGTTAACTGGTGAGTCCTTATGAAGATATTAGTGGCTTTATAAGAAGAGAAAGAGAGATTAAGAGAAAGAAGAGAAAGAGAGAACAGTCAGTTCAGCGTCTATTTCTTGGTTTCAGCTCAGGTCATAAATCTCAGGGTTGTGGGATCAAGCCTGGCACTGGGCTCTGCACTCAGTATGGAATCTGCTTGGTTCTCTCAAACGTACACTCAACTAACTCAGCAACCCAGGCGCCCTTCAGGTTCCATTTCAATACACGTACTTCTCCACTCTGTTTTGGAACCACCACAAGCCAAAAACAGGATACTTAAAATGCACTGAGGCCCAAAGAGGCTGGGTTCTGACTGCTACTCTGTCCCGCAGCCAAATAGAAAACCTTATCTCATTCACCTCTCTGTCTCCCGTGTCTAGTGCCTGGGTTGGTGAGAGTGCGTATCCGTGTCTCTCAAACAGATGAAAGAACATTGGTTTAACATTGGTTTATAAGTGCCAGGCCCCATTCAGCGGTCCAAGCCCTGCTACCTGCTCATTTATACTCCAGTGCAGAATTAGGCAATTGAGGAAACCAATAAATGAAAATCTAGCAGGTGTTGGTAAGAGCTACAAGGAAAGCACCGCAGGATAAGTGGACAGAGTAACAGGGAAGGGAGTGGAGGGTATTTAGGTCATCGGGGAAGGTGTATCTGTCAGACCCCGTCAGGACTAGCTGGTGTACCAGAGGGACTTAGTACAGGAGACTGACTAAGGGTGATTCAAGGGCTGAAAACCCTTAGGAGAGACAGAAGGGTAACCGAAGGCTTGGCAATAGCGCCACCTGCAGAGGAAGGTGGTAGTGTCACTGGAGCCCAGGAGCTGAGTCACCTGGTGGACACTGGTGCCTTGCTAGGACACTCTCTGGGACCTGGGGTGATCTCAGAGGAGACATAGTGATTGTCAGAAACACAGCCTGAAGGGCGAGACAGAGACCTCGGCTCCTTCTCTCTGCCTGCCTGCCTGCCTTCAGGCTTCTACCCACAGGATGGGACACAATGTCTATTTCTCTCGCTGTGGTATTAGCAATCATTAATCATCATTGCCTAGCCCTAGATCTGTTAATTCGTTAGCGGTTATAACATGGTAGGTTTAAAGTTCTAGCATTTTTTTCATTTAGTATTTAGAATACTTCTATAAAAATGAACTTCCCTGGGATGCCTGTGTGGCTCAGTTGGTTAAGCACCTGCCTTTGCTCAGGGCATGATCCCAGAGGCCTGGGATCCAGTCTCACATCAGGCTTCTTGCTCGGCAGGGAGCCTACTTCTCCCTCTGCCTGCCACACCCCTGCTTGTGCTCTTTCTCTCTGACAAATAAATAAAATCTTTAAACGAAAAATGAACTTCCCTTCTTCCACTATTAGCTTGCCCTGTGGTAGAGTCTGTGTAGGGAAGGCACGATTAAATGCTGGGTTCTCCCTCTTCTCCCCTTTTTAAAACACTGGTTTCAAAACACTGGTTCAGGTGGATCCCTACAATCTTCCAGAGGTCTCCACTGTGAAAGCATGGATTGAAATACTCCCATAATACACGTGTTTCATTTATTTTTCTCAGTGCTACTGATGAAGTAGCTTTGCTGGTCATCTGATGTTTGGCCATTGTGAGCCTAGTCACAAAAAGGCTCCCAAACTCCTGAAATTTTTGACCCAACCCTAGTGGACTTCCTTGTTTAGGTCTCACATTATGCATTCCTGCCCCAAGGATCAGCCATTTCTCCATGGAGCCTGCCCTTCTTTGAGTGAGAAATGGTGTTTAGGAGCCAAAGTCTGCTGAGGTGCTCACTGCTCCAGGGTTGATCATTGCTTCGAGGGCTTTTGAGGGGGCAGAGCTAAGAAGTAAGTATTTTTAAAAGATAAACACATCAAGAGTTCATACTGATGCTTCAAATTCAACTTCTGGGCTACAAGGTTTAATTTCATTTCAACAATCATATATCTGTCTCCTATTATGATGAGAAAGCCTAGCTCTGACAGAAAGCACCTTAATAACTCATTGACTTTGTACCACAACACACACGTAACAGTTGCAAAATAACAGTACTACCAGCACACTTAACGATTATTTCCAATTCCTTTCCTCCTTATGATATATTTTATGAGGTGTATAAAGTCAAATTACCATCCTTTAATAATAACATTTAGATTAGCCCTTCTCTTTGTGGTTATACCACTGAGTGGATAAGCACGTAGATTCATCTGGGCGTTTCACTGTTGCTTTCGGGAGTTGCTTTTGTGAATTAATATTATTTTATAATTATATAACACAGCTATGTGGATCTAAAGTAAAACCTTAAGAAGTCCATTTCTGTCCCTATTCCCTTTATATAATTTTCTTCTCTCCCTTTCATAAAAAAAAAATTATCTTTACTTCACTCTTGGTTTATATATAAACATATACACACACACTTGAAAAAGATAATAGTATGCTACACATACTTTCTACAATTACTTTTTTTACTCAACCTTACTTTCTGGGGATGCCTGGGTGGCTCAGTCAGTTGAGCATCTGTCTTTGGCTCAGGCGGTGATCCCAGGATCCTGGGATCCAGGCCCATGTCGGGCTCCCTGCTCAGCGACGAGTCTGCTTCTCCCTCTCCTTCTGCCCCTCCCCCAGCTCGTGTTCTCTCTCTCTCTCTCCCTCTTGCTCTGCTCTC
>RCUC01015671.1:0-15308 GCA_003697995.1 Taxidea taxus jeffersonii
CACGTGACTTTCGGAGGTGGTGACTCACTCCCCTGGTAGCTGCTGTAAGAAGACGTTCCGCTCCACCCCTTGGGGAATCTGGGCTTATTTGAAAATTTATCAAAAACCACGGCCAGAGTCCTGAACTGGACCCTCCCCTCAGGACCCATGCATTTGGCTGGATCACACCTTTCCCAATTCCAGATTCCTTTCTCAGTAGAAAGAGAGCGTGTGCCTCAGCTTCTGGCCCTCTGGATGCCTGGATGGAACAACAGCTTTGTAATTTATTCACCTAGTGAGACTTACCATCCCTGGGTGATGAAAGAGATCTAATCTAACGCCAAAGCACATAAATCAACATTCTTTAACAACACCAAGCCAAGAAAGCAAAAACAAAAACAAAACTTGATGCCAGGTCCTCCTTCCATCTGCCAGATTGGGAAACTAGTACCTACTGCTAAAACAATGGTGGAGAGCAGACACTTAAAACTGAGCTTGTAGGGATGCCTGGGTGGCTCAGTTGGTTAAGCGGCTGCCTTCAGCTCAGGTCATGATCCCAGCGTCCTAGGATCGAGTCCCGCATCGGGCTCCTTGCTCGGCGGGGAGCCTGCTTCTCCCTCTGCCTCCACCTGCCACTCTGTCTGCCTGTGCTTGCTCTCTCTCTCTCTCTCTCTCTAACAAATAAATAAATAAAATCTTAAAAAAAAACTGAGCTTGTATTCTTAGAAAAATCATCTGTGAATCTCCAGCTCCTGTGTTAATGATCCTCCAGTCTGAAGACTGAAAACAACCTCAAGGGTTTATCTCAATTAGCAACTTAGGATCTTTAGACAGTCACCTAAGCCCCCCTAACATGTACAAACTATCCGAAAGCTGCTCCTTCAATATCCTTCAAAGGGCATATGCGCCCCAGTTTTGTCAGATGATGCCAATGCTTTGTCCAAAGGAGGGAGAGGGGAGAGGGAAATCACTCCTGCCATTCACTGCCAGCCTCAGGGTTGTAAACTTCAAAAGGTTGGCCAGGAAATCTCTCAGCACTGACTACAAGGGATAATCCATGTTTACCATGAGGGCAGCAGCTACGGCCATCGAGATGGCCATCAACACCGTCACATGGCTAGAATATAAAAGAGCAGGCCTTAGGCAGAGGTCACCCTTTGTGGTCTCCATCTGGTCTCTTTAGTGGAAAATTGGAGGGTAATATTAGGTTGGACCATATGACCTAAAGAAGCAACAATTTCATGTGATTCAACCTAACAATAATAAGAATAGTAAAAGCTGATTGTTATTAAACGTTGATGTGGTGCCAGGTGCATTACGAACACCATCTCCTTGAACACATGCACCACCCACACGAAGTAGGTCCTACCCCAGCATTTCACAAACACGGAAATGAAGGCTCAGAGAGGTTAAGTGACTTGCTCAGGGTCACACACCTCCGAAAGGGGAAGAGACAAATGTTCATACCCAATGCTGTCTAATTCCACTGCCTCCTAAAGTCATTTTCAAGTCTAAATGTCTGTGTCTATGCTGTGGAATGAGCCCCGCTTCTAGGCTAGACCACCACATCTCCCTGATCGATCCTCGGGTATACATGGCTAGCTAGTGAATATGGACCTGTTAGGAAACAAAGGTGACCTCTCCTCAGTTTCAACGAGATACTTAGGCGAAGCACTTAAAGGTCTTTCCTGGAATTTCTCAAGGCTGAACTAGGAAAGTTGCCACCAAGAACCAAATGCCTACAGCCCCTCCTTAGGAACAAGAAGAAGCCAACAGTGTAAAAAGGGGAACTCAATTCCTGAAAGTATTACTGCCTTCTGCACAGAGAGCATCTCATTTTTTTGTTTGTTTTTTTTTTTAAAGATCTTATTTATTTCTTTGACAGAGAGAGGGGGAGAGATCACAAGTAGGCAGAGGCAGGCGGGGGGTGGGGTGGGGAGCAGGCGCCCCGCTGGGCAGGGAGCCCGATTGGGGCAGGGAATTAAGTCCATCCCAAGAACCTGAGATCATGACCTGAGCCGAAGGCATTGGCTTTAACCAACTGAGCCACCCAGGCACCCCTGTTTGCTTTTCTTTAATTGAAGTATAGCTGACCAATAATATGATAGTTGTTTCCAGTGTACAACATAGTGATTCCACATTACATACCTTACTCAGTGATCCCCATGGTAAGTCTGGTTACCATCTGTCACCACACAGTTATTATGAAATTACTGGCTATATTCCCTATGCTGTACTTTTCATCTCCATGACTTAAAATTTATTTTAAAACTGAAAGTCTGTATGACTTAATTCCCTTTACCTACTTCACCCATTCCCCCCACCAATCCCCTATAACCATCAGTTTGTTCTTGGTAACTATGAATCTGTTTCTGTTTGCTTTTGTTTATTTTTTTGACTCCACATGAGTGCAATCATATGGTATTTGCTTCTGGTTCCATCCATAGGGTCACAAGTGGCCACATTTCGTTCCTTTTATGGCTGAGTAATATTATATATATACATATATATATCTCCCACATCTTCTTTATCCATTCATCTATCAATGGACACTCAGACTGTTGCTTCTATCCCTTAGCTACTGGAAATCAGCCATTATAATTGATGCTGCAATAAACATAGGGGTGTGTGTATCTTTTCGAATGAGTATTTTCATTTTCTTCAGGTACATACCCAGAAGTGGAATTGCTAGATTATAAGGCAGTTCTATTTTTAATTTTTTGAGGAACCTCCATTATTGTTTTCCATAGTGGCTATACCAATTTACATTCCCAACAACAGCGAAAGAGGATTCCCTTGTCTCCACATCCTTGTCAACACTTAAGATTTCTTGTCCTTTTTTTTTTTTAAGATTTCGTTATTAAATAATCTCTACAGCCCATGTGGGGCTCAAACTTACAACCCCAAGATCAAGAGTTACATGCTCCGCTGACTGAACCAGCCAGATGCCCTGATATTTCTCGTCTTTTTGATACTAGCCATCCTAACCTAGTAGATACTGCTAGGTGATTTGTCTAATTGTGGTTTTGATTTGTATTTCCCCAATGGTGAGTGATATTAAGCATCTTTTCACGTGTCTGTTGGCCATCTGTACGCCTTCTCTGGAAAAAAGTCTATTTGGATTTAGAGAACCTCCTTTAAAATGCAAATACTTCTGGGGCATCTGAGTGGCTCGGCTGGTTAAATGGCTGACTCTCAATTTTGGCTCAGGTCATGATCTTAAGGTCCTGGGACTGAGTCCCCTGTGGGGCTCCACACTCAATGGGGAGTCTGCTTGAGGATTCTCTCTCCCTCTCCCTGTGCCCATCCCCACTGCACTCTCTCTCTAAAATAAATAAATAAATCTTTACAAAAATTAAAAATAAATAAAATGCAAATATTTCTGAGTAGCCTCAATTCTCCATCAGTGAACACCTGAGCTATAATGAGCACTTCACCAGGAAAGGGGCACGAATGGCAGATTAGCAAGTTGCCCTCCAAAGGAAGAACTTTTTCCATCCTCAATTTATTAAGCTTTCACATGTGTTATTTGTCATGTCCCAGGAAGCCAGGGAAGTGAATAGAGCCATATTTTACACAGAGGAAACTAAGGCTCAGCAAGATTAGGTAACTTGCCCAGGCCACACAGACAGCTGAGTGGTCCGCCACCTAGAACCCAGTTCTGACTCTCCGTGGCACTGAGCTGCATGAACCTGATGATCTCACAATTCACTGAGCCAAAGCCCTGTCACTAATACCAACTTCTCATTCAGCCTCCTCATGATTCTGGACAAATTCAACCCCAAATGTCCCTGACCTCCCCCCTCACTGAAAGAAGGCATAAAGATATAAAACAGTTTTGGACAAATGATCTGGTGCTTTGAAGAAGCTGTCGAAAAGAAGGGGTTGCAAACCAATCAGGCCTGAGCAAAAATTCCGTTGAATAAGACTGTCATAAAGAATCTAAAAAAAAAAAAAAGGAATCTGAGATGATCCAATCCTGTTAACAAAAATTCACTTGCGCCAGCTGTCCACATCTGACCGGGAAGGCTAAACGTTCCCCTCATTTTTCGTCGGGCATCGTTAGTCAACCCTATCTGCCCCGGACTTCTTACTTTCTTACTTGCCATGTGGCCATTCACTCTGGTATCGCATGGTTCTTGCATATCTGTGTGCATGTCGTTATTTAAGACACTGAACGTGTGTCTGCATACAAGGCGACAGGCAGAAACACAGGAACACATTTTCACATAATTATTTGTTGAGTGCCTAGTAGATAAAAGATATCTGGCATTTCCTAACAGAGTAATCTCATTGCATTTGATTTTCAGATAATGAGCAAATATTTTCAATGTTCAAATGCTCAGCTTTTTTTTCCCAACAGTCTTTTCATAGTCATTTTCCCAGGTAAAACTGGGACATGACCCAAAACAAAATTCCCACTTTGAAGTAAGATTAGGATTCCATGTGTTCTTGGCTCCAGTTCACAGTGTTCACTTTACCTCATCAGTGCAATACGTTCTAGAACACTCACCTTATCCTGCTTGTTGTCAAAGTGACTAAAATACCATAAGGTGCAATTCGGGCTGGCTCCTTCAGGAGGATCCCATGTCCATATGACCGTGCAGAGGTTTTCAACAGAAACACTCAAATTTGTCACAGGTGGCTGGGTTTCTGCTCAAATCAAGCACAAGAAATAAATTTATCAACATCAGCCAGTGTTTTCAGTAGGCCATGAAAGCCATTCCTCCCAGTCCTGGACGCCAAGAAGAATAAAACTAACAACAGCTAGAATTTATTGAGCTAGGCACTGTTCTAAGTACTCTCCCCACTAATGAACACTGACTAATGAACACTGAGACACTTGCCCCATGTCCCATAGCTCACAAACGGCAGAGCCGGGATACAGACCCAGAAAGTGTGCCTCCAAGGCCACATTCTTTTTAAGATTTTTTTTTTATTTGACAGAGAGACACAGCAAGAGAGGGAACACAAGCAGGGGGAGTGGGAGAGGGAGAAGCAGGCTTCCCACTGAGCAGGGAGCTGGATGCAGGGTTTGATCCCAGGACCCTGGGATCATGACCCAAGCCGAAGGCAGACGTGTAACAACTGAGCCACCCAGGGACCCCCCAAGTCCACAATCTTTTTTTTAAAGATTTTATTTATTTATTTGACACAGAGAGAGAGATCACAAGTAGAGCAGCACACAGAGAGAGAGCACGAGGGGGAAGCAGACTCCCTGCTGAGCAGACAGCCCCATGCAGGGCTCTGTCCCAGGACCCTGGGATCATGACCTGAGAGGAAGACGGCTTAACCCACTGAGCCACCCAGGCACCCCCCCCCCAAGGCCTTAACTACCTGCTAGAGTGTGGACAAAGGGAAGAGTATGGTCTTAAATTTCCCTTTCCCTCCTGCAGGAATTTGGGGTTCCCTATGCTTGGGATCGACACCTCAGTCGACACAGCCACTTCAAATCAGCAGCTCCGCGGGCGAGTTTAAGCAGCACATCTTTCATCGTGCTTGCTAACATGACCTGGTTAACTGTTGTTATAACTTTTCCAAAGAAGTACTGAGGAAGATTTAATAGTTCTTGGGGCTCCCCTGAGGTCTGACACTATACAGCTGGGACTGTAGCTTTGACTAATCTGAAGAGGGAACAGAGGAGGAGAAACTGAACCAGTGCCTTAAAAATGTGTTTCATTTGGAGAAAACCCACCACTGCCTCTACCAAATATTTAGTGACCCTATTATTTTGGACCAGCTCTATCATCAAAGGAGTTTTAATGCTTCTGCCAAAAACAGGGAAAGGCACAGAGCAGGGACTGGGGGAATGAATCATCATTTCAAACTTTGCTGACAGCCCCCGTGACCAGGACTACCAGAATCGTCCCCCAGAAACTGGATGAGGACCGTACAGGGACTCTCTGTCCCATCTTGGCAAAATCTCTGTAAACTGAAAATTATTCCAAAATGAAGTTTATAAAATTAATTAAAAAAGAAAAACCAATCCCTCCAAGTGGTCCAACGCTGCAAATATAATCATTAGGAATTACTTATGGGCCACAGTTGTCTTAATTTGTCAACCTGCAGAGTTGTATCTGATACTCTGTGCCACCACTCTGGAGGGCACTGGGCCTCTCACTAATCGGTAACTACTTATACCATTACCTTCCTCTTTAATGGAACAAAAAATGCCTTTTGTCCCCAAACAGGAGCCCCACAGGTACTACATAGTTGGCATTCCCCAAAGGTCAGTTGTATTCACAGTAGCCTGCAAAGGCCCTGGACTCTCGATATTCATTCCCTCTTTTCCGACTCTAATTCCCCATTAGTTTTTCCACAAGGCTTACCAAAGGCCTGACTGTGGGGAGGAGCAGAAAATTCCTACTGCACTGCATCAGAACCCAGCTCTTGTCTGGAAGCCCCCAGGACTCTGGCAACGGGGCTAACGTGAGGATTCAAAGCAATGACTAGAGAGTACAGCTACTCCATTTTGGTCTAACATCACATGGATGAAACTTCTGAAGACAAATCATTCATCAGCTACAGAGCCCTTAATAAAGCCTTTGTGCTAGGGCAGCTGGGGGCTCAGTCGGTTGAGAGCCATACTCTTGGTTTCAGCTCAGATCGAGATTTCAGGGTTGTGAGATTGAGCACCGTCTTGGGTTCCATGCTCAGCATGGAGTCTGCTGGAGATTCTCTCTCCCTCTCTCTCTGCCCCTCCCTCCCACCCCCTCCCTCTCTGTCTCTCTCAAATAAATCTTAAAATAAACAAAGAAATAAATAAATAATAAAAAAATAAAAACTTTGTTCCTCCTGAAGACTATAATCTACTTTAGCCTTATCGGCCTTATTCTGCACTTTTGAGAAACAGAGTGCAGCAAACTTGCTGATGCTCTACCTTCCCATCCCCGCACAAAAATTAAAGCCCTGATTAAAAAAAAATACTACCTATTTATGGTTCACATAAATCACACTTCAATTTTCAAGGCGACTTATAAAATCTACTTTCTAACTTCAGTATTTTGCTAGAACAATGGCCTGCGTGACTCCTAATCTCTCCAGTGGGTTTATTTTTCTCCATCTGTTCTGAAGTGTCTTTTAGTTAAATCTTCTAATTGGTTTGCATTTTTAGGCTACTTGTGGCTAACTGCCATCATTTTTTTTCCGCCTAATGGTTCCTTCCATTTCCCTTGAGATTTTTCTACTTCTTATACTTTAAAATACACTCACACACGAGCGCGCACACAGACACACACATCCGGAAACTTTTATAGTCTTCAAAGTTTAGACACATATGAATACGTGTGTATATATGTATGACACACTGAGATATATACATACATAAGTGGTGACTGTACTTCTAAAGATCTCTGACAGTTCCTCATGTGTAAAACATAATATAATCTCAGTATAGTGTAGGACTAAGAGCATGGACTCTGGAGCCTGACGGCCCGAGTTCCTGTCCCAGCTCTGCTGCGTAGTAGGTGGCAAGTTACTTAACCTCCTCTCTCTGCTCTAGTTTTCTTAGGTACAACACAAGGATGAAAATAATAACCCACCAGAAAAGGGTCATTGTGAGGATGAAATGAGTCAATACAGATAAAATGCTCAGAACAGTGCCTGGGCCAGAGCGAGTGCTATGTAAATGTTAGTTATCTACTTTCTTTTTGAAGAAGCAAAACAGCTCTCAACAGTTGCTTTGGTTGTCTGTGAAATGGACCCATCTGTAGAGAGAACAAGTCGGGCATCGAATTTCAACTACTTCTTAAGGGTTGATCATTGCCTTCAGAAAGGGGAATGGGCAGGCGGGAGGGACTCAAGTGGGTCACCCCCCGCCCCTCGACTCAATTTCAGACCTCCAGTAAGTCTGTACAGTTACCTAGCACAGCATCCCATTCTTAGGACACAGTCCGTGCGCTTTCTAATAAGGCGGGTTGCTTAGCGATTCACTTTTGCTCTCTCCTATTCCATCTCAGGAGCTGGCAGAGACATGCCTATTCCCAGAAAAGTTAAGGAAATCACAACAGTCATATATGAGTCACCATCTCCTTCCCTTACATCCAGTCAGTCATCAATGCCTGTCCCTTTCTTCTTGTAACGACTCTCTTAACCATCCCAATCACACCAGCACACTCTGCTGGGCCCCCTGAGGCAAGCTGACACCAGTTAAATCACAGCCCAGGACAGGAGGCATTCACAACACATCCATCTAGGGGACATCTTCAACCCCTGTGCCCCGTGTAGCTTTACACTCCAGCCATTCCTGTCACCTGGGCGAGTCTCCCTGCTTGCTTCTCCTCCGCTGTCATTTCCCCCACGCTGTGTCCCGCTCAGGGCCTTCATGGGCAAATGAAACTCTTCTGCCTGGACTGATTTTGCCAACGCACCCTCCTGCCCAGCCGGGCTGCTTGTTGCCAACAGAGGGAGCAAGACCCTCTCCCCTGCACTCCTGTGTCTAGGCTCCTGCTGGTCTCCCCCACCTAGGAAGAACTTCTCCACCCACTCAGATTCCCCGCATCCTGAAGGTCTAGCTCAAGTTTTTACCACTTCCACGCAACTGCCAGCCCTTACAGCTCTTCCTCTTCTGGACACCTACAGTGCTTAGGGTTTGGGCCATGCGCCATGGCAATTATAAAGTGAGTCTCCAACACACAATCACTTCATAACCAATGACCTTATACAACCGTTCATGGGTCCCAACCAGTCCTGCCCTGCAGCTCTGGGAGGTGCTCAGCTCCTCTCCCAGCCAAGAACCCCCTCCCTTCGACAGAGGGAGGCACTGAATACCATGGTCAAGAGCGTGACCTCTGGAGTCAGACCACGTACCCCACGAGACCTGGAGCAAGGCTCAGATACCTCACCATGCCTCAGCTACCTGATGTACAAAGTGGGGACTCATAGCAGTGCCTACAGCATAGGTCTTGTGTAAAGATGAAATGAAACAATGTAAGCAGAAAAACTCAGAACACTGCCCAGCACAGAGTATCTTAAACAGTATATAAATGCTAGTTGTGGTTATTAACACATGGCACCACATGGACCAGCAGCCTAAACAGACTAAACAAAGCTGGCAACCAAATCATATTTATGAACACCGAGAAGCTTAGAGCTAGGAAGGGCCCTCAGAATTGAGGGATCAGAAAATTGCCACGTGAGCACGGGGAAATGATCAGTCCAGAGCCCCACAGCTGGGAAATGTCAGAGCACGAAAACTTAAATCTGGTTTTGTTTTGTTTTTCCTTCACCATATCTCCTTGCGAGTCTCTCAATATTTCTAATGGGAAAAAAGCTTCTATATTCTAAGTAACCAAGTTTGCAATGAACCGGAGACAAAACATGATTAAGTGGGGGTGGCAGGGGATGATCTAGAAGGCCAGCTGTTGTTTCAGGTGTGTGTGGGAGTCTGTAGGAAGGAAAGTTTTGCTGCAGGACGGTGAAAAGCAGGACCCTAATGAGTGGGGTGACCCTCAACCAGTCCCTTCCTTTCTCTGGACTGAGCTTCCGAATATGGTTGTAAGACTCCGATCCCCACCCCCACCTGAACTGGAGGCAGGTGGGGGGGCGGCAAGGGTTAGGCTGT
This sequence comes from Taxidea taxus jeffersonii, assembly GCA_003697995.1. Lineage (NCBI taxonomy): Eukaryota > Metazoa > Chordata > Mammalia > Carnivora > Mustelidae > Taxidea > Taxidea taxus. The sequence goes on from RCUC01015671.1 coordinate 9,542, forward strand.
ACTCTCTAAGGTTCTCCACGAACCCCCAGAGCCTAGCTCAGGGCTAAACAATGCAGACGCTTGAATAATTATTAACTGGAAACCTCAAGACTTTCAGTAAAGGCTTCCCACTTCACTCTATTTATAATGGCAAACCCTTTCTCCGCTTCGTTTTTCTTGATTGTACTTGGCGCCATCCGACATACCTGATATTTTACTCCCCACCTCCCCCCGCCCCCGGAGAGCTCTGAAGCCGTATAGGGCAGGGGCTTCGTCTGTGGCACTCACCACCCCATCCTCAACCCCTAGAACACCACCTGGCACAGAGCGGTCTGCATTCGTTTTGTTGACTGAATCAATAGAGGGCATCAAGATTGCCCAATCAGCATTTCAACTTGGGTTTCAAAGCACCACGCACTGGTGAAAAGGCAATGGGCAAATCGTGGGTGTTTGTGTCAATATGGTAATAAAAGCTCTCTAATTTGGAGCTCCTATGGTCACCCAACGTGACCAGGCCACTGGAGCAGGGAGCTGTCCGGGAGGAAGTCATTCTACTCTTCTTGGCAGAACTCTGCCCGGTTGATTCATGAAAAGTCGCCGCACAGGATGAGGGGTACACACGAACCCGCGGGAGTACCCTGGCAACTTTCCTGTAAACCGACAATTACTTCCAAATATAAGGATCATTAAAGAAAAAAGGCGTGCACCCGGATGCTGCTCCGGGTTTCCCAAACGGATTTCTCAAACGCCAAAGGAAGCGGTGGCCCTTACGTCCTTTATTCTCCGAGGACCAGGGTCTTCTTGAGCTCCCTTCAACTCCACCCCCGCACTCGACCGGCGGGGTCCCGGGCAAGGAGCCCTGGGGCGATTCCCCGCGTGCCCGGACCTCGGTCGCCGACCCCGCCAGCTCCTGGCCCCCTCATCCCCTCCCGGGTGACCGCCCGGGTCCCGGCCCGCCGCCCTCCGACACCGCGGGCACGCTTCTCTCCAGCGCCTGGGCCCCGGGCTCCCCGGCTCTTCCCGACGACGCGAGGGAAGTAAGGCGGCGAGTCGCCGTCCCGCTCCGCCACCGCCGCCCGCGACCTGGGAATGCCCCATCGCTCCCGCCGCCCCCCCCCCCCGCCCCTCGAACTGGGCGCCGCAGGCTGCGGTCCCCGAGCACCGAGCGTCGTGAGGCGATCGTCCCCCGCCCCCCAGCGCCCTCCCTCGCCGCAGCACCCCGGCTCCTGTTGGCCGCGACCCCAGTCGCCCCCCTCGGCCGCCGCCCCGGGCCCGCGGCGGCACTCACCGGTGGACGCGGCGACCCCGCCGCCGCCGCCGGCGCAGAGCAGCAGCGCCCACAGCCCGCAGAGCCGCGCCATGCAGCCCCTCTCGTCGGAGCCCGGGCGGGCTGCGAGGCTCGGCAATCTCCGCCTCCTTCGCTCCCTCTCCCACTTCCCGGCTGCACCGCCCGGGAGACTGGGGCCGGCGCAGACCGGAAAGGCCGCCCCGCCCACCCGCCGCAGGTAACGCGAGCCGCGGGCGGAGGGGGCGGGGCGCCGGGGCCCCGGCACCTCCCGCGCGTCGCGCCGCGTCGCGTCACACCTGGCCCCGCCGCCGCCCCTCCGCCCCGCGTCGACCCCTCTGGAGCCCGGGCTCGGCTCCGGCCAGACTGAACTTCCTCGAGCACGTCGCGGCCCAGCCCAGGCGCCCGCCGGTCCCGCCCTCCGTGCGTCCGCGCCAGCCCCGGCCGGCGCCGCCTGTGCGCGCGGACCTGCAGGGCCCGGGTCGCGGGGGGGCTGGGCTTCCCCGCCTCCAACTACCCTCCCTCTCCCACCACCCTCCGGGGCACCGGGTCAGGGCCACCGACCAGAAGGAGCTTCGGCCTCGGAGTCTGGAGACGCGGCTCCCAGCCGTCGGTTTCTGAGCCCGTTTGCTAAACTCTGACTCCAGCCTTCCTAATCCCAACTCCACCTCCCAGGATGGGCCCGGGTCCCACCCGGGCCCCAGACCCAAGAGGGGACTTAGCGGGGGCGTGCTGGGCGAAAAGGCCCGAAGGTGTATTGGAAAAGAGGTAATACGTAATACTGAGTCGGAGGTGGTGGTGGGGAGCAAAATTTTAAATGGGGACGACGGTGCCATACCATGCCCTGTACTTGCATTCTGAAAAGCACACAACCAACTTTCTAGGTATTTCTTTTTCATGGGTTTAGAGCCAGAAGGTGAGTCAGAAGGACACACGTTGAACACAGAAAGTGGGTGACTACAAAGGTCAATGAGGCTGGGGATGGAGAACAGGAACCCCTGTTACTTTCTTCTTGTTGCTGTAACCAATTACCGTGTAAGTGTGGTGACTTGAGACGGGTCTTTTTTTAGAGTTCTGGGGGTCAGAAGTCTTACTGGGCCAACATCAAGGCGTGAGCAGAGCTGTGCTCCTTCTGGAGGTTCTGAGAGAGAAGCAGTGTTTAGCTTCTCCAGGCGGACCACGCCACTGCTCAGGTCACTTCTCTTGACTCAGACCCTCCTGCTGCCTTTTGTCATTAATAAAAACCTTCGTGATTACATTGGACCTGCCAGATAATCCTCATCTCAAAATCCTTGACTGAATCACATTTAGGGAGTCCTTTTGCCATATAAAGTCACATATCCACAGTTGGCTGGGACGAGGGCACTGAGATCGTTGGGGAGGGGTGTTACTCTCTCACCAGCCCCCCAAAAAGGATCACATCTGGATGCATGATGAGACACACTAACGTAAGTGTATTTTGGTTGAATTAAGCCAATGTGTACAGAAATTTGTTGCCAAAAAATATAGCAGTAAAAATGCTGATAACACACCTAGTCTCCAGGCATGGGGATGTTTAACATATTGGAAACAAAGGCCTCGCTCTGAGAATTATGGCCCTCAAGTTCAAAAAATATTTGTTGTCCTTCCAGGAACTGTGGGGGGGGGGACACTAAAAGCAGGCCCTGCCAGCAAAGAGCTGCCACCAGTGTGGGGGGCTCTCATAAGGACAAAAGCAAGGAACTATGGGGCACAAAGAAGGGGCGCCTTCTGGGAGAGAAGGAGCAAAGGAGGCTTTCAGCAGGCAGGCCCTGCCTGCAGGGAATCTCGAGATAAGACTTGCATTCAGGGTTCAGAATCCCTCCTTGTCTGCATGTGTTACTGAACGACATCATGGTTATGAAAACACTTTGTAAACTATGGAAGCTGGTAGAACTGAGAGATATTACTGTTATTTCTAAATCCCCCTGCAAACAGGCCAGCCAGTCTCTAACCTAAGACCCCTTCTCCCCACCCCCCGTTGCCATCACCACACACATACACTTGTTGACATTTGCTCTAAACATTATACAACAAGTTTATAATAACATTTCCAAAGTGATTATGTCATCGGCCTTTTACAAAGTCTCCACTTGGAACAGGAGCCCCTGGGGACTGGCTTAGTTCCACCGTAGGCACTGTCTGGCATAGATTGAGTGAGTGCCTAATGAAATGAACTGTAATGGCAGCAAATGATTAGCAAAACAAGGGTCACGACTTATCATTAGCCTCTAGAAAAGGCCCTGAGAATTGTGAGCATAGTGAGGCAAAAGACAAAGGGCAGTGGCATGACCATAATAGTACTGGGCTGCTGACCCTGAGTACAAGTGTTCTAGACAGTTCCACTCCCCCCCTCCACCCTAAACATCAAGCCACATTTAAAAAAAAAAGGTATTTTGGAGGGAGGGGGGAGGCTTAGGAATGCTGTTTCTTCAACATCAATCTTTTATTTGTAAATTGTCTTGTCCTTTTACTCAAAGAGCGTCTCAGATTGAATTAGCCCACTGCTCTGGTCTGTGCGAAGATGAAGACAAATGGATGGCTTTCCAAGAATTGCAATAAACACCTCTTATTTGGGATCTGTGTAATCCGAGTCATGATGAGTCCACATCAGGTTTAGCTTTAATTCGTAATTCATTGAGCCCCTGATGATGTGGGTGTGAGACTACCCATCGACTTTCTTTCCCCTTTGGCCCCGAGGTGGCTGGAATTCTGGACTCCCTCCAGGTACCTCGGCCACTCCAACTGCCTTTTTGGATCTTTACCCTTCTCACTAAGGCTTCCTCCTTTTTTGTGAGTGGAGTTAGAAAAGGGTACAAGCAAGTAAATAGCTGGGGGGTGGGGCCGGGGAGGAATGATGTTCCTCTTTCCAAAGTCAGGTCTCCTTCCAGGCAGTTAGGAACACCCTCCTGAATTCATAAAGTATGGAGACGCCAGCATATACACCAAGGGCTTAACTAAGACTTCTGGCCCCTTAAATAAAAGTCTCACAAAGGGTCTTCTGCCTTTATCAGGCCCAAACCGAATAGATACCGCCATCACGATGTGAAGAAAAAAAGGGAAATAGCAAATAGGGAATTTCCCTTCTTCCGACACTAAAGCCATGGCTCCCTGCGAGGGTTGATTTGTCCTCCTCAGGGGACATTGGGCAATGTCTGGAGATATTTTTGGCCATCCCCACTTGGGGTGGAGGGGGGTGCTACTGGTATCTAGTGGGTAGAGGTCAAGGATACTGCTAAACCGGACAGCCCCCCACCACCCCAGTAAAGAATTATCCAGCTCAAAATGACCATGGTGCCGAAGTTGAGAAACCCTGAGCTCGTGTACTTTGTTATATTTGTACTTGGCCCCTAACCATCCGTTGTCCTCGTGCCCACCGAGAATTAGTGAGAGGTTGACGCTCTTAAGTGTTTAACCTCGACACGTTCCTTTCCTCCCATCCAAGTACTAAACAGGCCCGACCCTGCTTAGCGACACGTTCCTTTCCTGCATCTGGTGTGTGCGTGGCTTCCCCGCCCCACCATCCAGCCGCGCAGTCGCTTCTACCACAAAACACCTCTCAGGTCAGCTCTCCCCCTTTCTCGCCTCCACGGGTCTCTCCAGGTCCTTATGGCCCTGCCCTTTTACAGTCACAAGGGTCTGCACATCTCCCCTCCACGAGACCAATCTTCCCAATGTGCAGATCTGATCATTTCTGATCCTTTCACTCCCTGATTCTTTTTTTTTTAAGATTTTATTCATTTATTTGACAGACAGAGATCACAAGTAGGCGAAGAGGCAGGCAGAGAGAGAGAGGAGGAAGCAGGCTCCCCACTGAGCAGAGAGCTCAGTGCTCAGTGCTCAGAGCCCCACGCGGGGCTCGATCCCAGGACCCTGGGATCATGACCTGAGCCGAAGGCAGCCGCTTAACCAACTGAGCCACCCAGGCATCCCTAAAATTAAATTTAAAAAAAAAGGAAAAGAAAAAAAATTATAGTATTCACTCATCCAAGAATTCTTAACATGTATCCCTCTTTCTGTTTTTGTATTTAAAATGTTATTTATCCTAATTTAAAGTTATCATAATCTTACAAGTCTCTTTTTGAATATTTTTTAAAGTAAACAAAACATGATATATTTATTGAAGCTCCAGGGTACTTTCTAACTTTGTTGTTCTCAGTATTATATCACAAATACATAAGAATCTCATTTAAACCCATAGATACTTTGATGAAAATGGAATCACAAAATGCTATAGGAAAAAGCGATGTTAGAGGCCATGTAAGACAGAGAAATCCCTTTATTTTGCATATAAAGATTAAAATATTTGCTCAAGTTTATATATCTAGTTATAAACAAATCTGAGATTACCAACAAGATAATCTGAATCTCAATTTCTTTTTTCTTAAAGATTTTGTTTATTTATTTGACAGAGAGAGTGAGCCCAAGTAGGCAGAGCATCAGACAGAAGGAGGGAAAAGCAGGCACCCACTGAGCAAGGAGCCC
>RCUC01015681.1:0-11149 GCA_003697995.1 Taxidea taxus jeffersonii
AAAAATTGATATAACAAGTAGACAGAAAATCAACAAGGACACAATAATTTGGAAAAACACCATCAACTCCTTTGACCTAACTGACATTTATATTATACTCTGCCGAACGACACCAGAATACACATTCTTTGCATTTGGACATGAGACATTTATCAACATGGACCACATTCTACGCCACAAAACAAAGTGTCAAGAAATTAAAAAAAATAATAATACAGGGGCGCCTGGATGGCTCAGTCAGTTGAGTGTGTGACTCTTGATTTCAGCTCAGGTTATGATCTCTGGGTCCTGGGATCACCCGGCTTTGGGCTCTAGGCTCAGTGTGGTGTCGGCTTCTTTCCCTCTGCTCCTCCCCCACCATGATCTCCCTTTCTCTCTGTGTGTCAAATAAATAAATAAATAAATAAAAACCTCAAAAGTAAAATTAAAATAAATAAATAAAAATTTAGGGGCGCCTGGGTGGCTCAGTAAAGTTAAGTGTCTGACTCTTGATCTCGGCTCAGGTCTTGATCTCAGGGTTGTGAGTTCAGGCCTTGCATTGGGTTCTGTGCTGGGCTTAAAATATATATATATTTAGAAATAACTGAAATATCCATTAGCTGTGGGGAAGGCTAAATTATGACCCGTGCAGATTATGAAGTAGTATGTAGCAGATTAATAGAATAAATTAGATCTACACTTGTGAGCATGGAAAGACCTCCAGGGCTTACAAGGACTTACAAGGGGATGCCTAGCCCCCTCCTTGTACAAGGAGGGGGCTAGGCATCCCCTTTACTTCTCACTGCTATGTTCTCCCTTCCTCCCTTAAAAAAAAGTTCCTTCAGCCTTGGGGCGTCGGGCTGGCTCATCTCAGGATCATGAATTTGAGCCCCGTGTTGGGTGGAGAGATTTCTTAAAAAAATAAAATCTTTTTTTTTTAATCCCTCAGCTTTGAATCTTATAATCAGCCTAACCCCTCTTGTTGCCCACGTTCTGCTGATGGCGGAGTGAGCCTCATTCTCTAGTTAAATGCAAACATCAGAAAAAGGTATTAGATCACCTTGTTTCCTTTGCAGGGGAGAAGGCCCCAGAGCAGTTAAAGAGGCAGGCCTGAGAAAGAAATAGTATTCTGTGATAATTGTTGTTAACAGACGAAAGTCACACCTCTCAACCGAATTTCTGAGGATCTTAAAATGCAGTATCCTCCTAAAACAGAGTGAAGGCCTGGCCACAGGGGAGCAAGGGATGGGGGACCATAAAGGAAGCATTCTTTTCACACAGGAAATTCTCTACTAGCGGATTTTTAAAGATGTCTGAATGTCTTATTGGATCAGTTTACTGGATGTGATAAAACACTGTGTACCAGAGAAAGCGCTGATGGTGTGAAGCGAACGTTACTTTTGTTTTATTTAAAAATGTTTCTGACATTCCCAGCTCAATTATAGTTGGTGCTTCCGTCCTTTTTCTTCCATTGAAAAGCATAAAAACAATAAGTAACTTCAGGATTAAGAAAGGTTTGCGGAGCGCTTTAAAACTATGAATGAGAACCTGATGGTGTGAACAATGAGAAAAGGGGGAGGAAGAGGGAGGAGGAGGAGGAAGTAGGAAAAGAGAAGGACAAAGAGGAGGGGAGAGGCGCTAATAGGAGCTCTCCCTGCTTTAGAGAAAGAAGTCAACCTGCAGCGACCGACTAGGGCAGTAATATCACAAAATGGCCTTCTGGAGTAGATTTGCTTTCTTTTATAAGCTTATAGTTTCTGTTTACACTGTCAAAGCTTTTTGAAGAATATGATACTACTTCTGGCTTGTAAATTCCTAGAGGGCACAGGCCGTGTCTTACAGATTTTCCTATCTCACATAGCATCTAGACAATTCCTAGCCACCGGTGGAAGGAATGAGTGCAGAAGCTGGTGGATATGAAGTATTTTTAAAAGGAGTAAAAAATGTAGTTTAATAAAATTTAAAAATGCATTTTTCCACCTATGACGTTAGGTTAGTTGTGAATCCATACATCCCAAAGTAAACGTAATCTCTATTTTGCCAAGGCATTTAAAGTTTACTTATGTATTATTAACTTTTTAATTACTTTAATAGGCACTGAAATTTTTATGGCTCATTAAAACTTGTATTTTTCTGTGCTTCCCGGACTTTTCATTTTTAAAGTTTTAGAGCGACAGAAAAATTCACATAAATGCATCAGTTGTTAATACTTTGCCAAATTGATTTTATAGAGCTATTAAGTAGCCAAAAAGAACATGCTTTTGGAACCACTTCAATAATACAAAGAGTGTTGAAGGTTTTTTTGTATAAAGCAGAAAGAGGATTTCATCAACTCTGATGAGACAGTCCAACCTCGAACATTTCTAAGACTTTAGGACCATGATGAAAGAGACTGCCAAACTGATTTTAGCTCACAATTTTAAATCAGCCTGAGACAAGTAACTTACAACCGTTCTTCTAACGTTCACATTTAAATAGAGCATGGCTATAGTTTTTAATTAAAACATGGAATTTTTTGGTTATAAATCTATAAATGATTTTGCTTAATAGGCGTACCATATAGTAGTCTTTTAACTGGTGGTTAAATTATACTGAGTATAATTTTTTTTAAAGATAAATATGTCATTTAGCACAGAACCTGGCACGAAAGCATGCATTCTTTTTATTTTACCTGCGCTGTAGAGGAGAGTGGAATCTGTAAATTTAGAATTAAGTATGGCATTTGCCCTCCCCATGTCAGGATTGAGTTCTAGCCTGGGTAATAAACATTTGAAACTCCATTGTATTTATCCTGGGAATTACTCAAACGTCTCAGCCAGTTTCCTGCAGTGCGGTTATCTTTGCTCACAGTACATTGCCAGTTTTTCTTTCAATAACGTAAGAACAAAATTTAGAACTTTGCGATTTGTCTCTGTTGAATTCTGGTGCCTCGAGGTTCATATGCAAATTAGGATACCTTATCATGATGATCGTGATGTAGCATCTGCATCAGTTTTGAGGAATACGAGAATTTAGCTCTTCCACAATACAGCATTTTCACTAATGTTACCTCATTGGTTCTTCGCAATATAGCTACGAACCAGCTGAGGCTGTAGAGGGATGTGGAAATGTACTCAGCCCATGCACCGATGAAAAACTTCTGACATTTTTCCGGAGGGAAGATTCGGAAAGGTGGAAATTCTTCACATACGCTAACTGCTACCTCAAGGAAGAGGCTGTGTATTTTTTACGTTGCTTCCAGGACAGAACTAAAACTAATGGGGTGAAAAATGATAGTGATAATAACAAAGATCGATTTCAACACACATGATGTGCTGGGCACTTATAATTATCAGTTTACATACCTTCTTTCCTTTAACAATGGAAAAGATATGCCCATTTTGTGGATGAGAAACCGAAGCTTTAAGATGTTGGGTAACTTGCCTGAGGTCACAGAGATAATCAGAGGTGGTGCAGGGATCTGAATGCGTGTCTGCCTCCAGAGCCAGTGACCTTGCCCTCTATGCTATAACTTGTTTTCTTTATGTCATACTGCCTATACATGGCAAATGGAAGTACCTGAAGGAGTCATTCCAGAACACTTTAGGGGTGAACGGAGAACGGATGGTGGCCATGCAAACTAGTGAACCAGGTGTTGGCTCATATTGAACACTGCAACTCAGTGGGGAGAACCTGGGGCATTCTGAGCATTCTGGGACAAAAGCATGGACATTTGTCCTGGAAAAGAACAAGAGGTGGTAGCTGACAATTCCTAGAGGTCAGGAAGGCAAGATGGCACCCAGAAGCCACATGGGTCAAGAGTGGAAAAGAAGCTAAATAGGACCATGCACCTAGCTGCTCCAGTCCAAACTGATCAGTCATCTTCGACTGGCTCTTTTTGTTACCCTCCTTCAGCTGGTTCACCGGGAGGTCCCATTGGCTCTACCACCACCGTCTGTGCTGAATGCCTCCAGGTCTCTGTCACCAGCATCCTGGTCTCCGTCTTCCTCATCTACAGTAGCTTCTAGCTGGTCGTGCTGACTCAAGCCTTTGTTCCTATGGTCTGTTCTCAACAAGAAGCCAGAGCGATCTTGGGAGAGTGTAAACTAGATCATGCCATTCCTCTGCTCAAAACATTTCAGGGGTTCCCCCACTGCTTTTAGGATAAGGACACCTTCCTTCCCAAGACCTAGAAAGATCCCGCGTGCGCTGGCCCCCATCCACCTCCCTAGCCTTCGGTCACTCCACATTCGCCATTGCTCTCGCCATGCTCCACGAGATACAGGACAGCAGGGAAGAGTCAGGACTCTGTGGTCTGGATGCCTGGACCTGACTTCTGGCTCAACCACTTCACAACCAGACCCAGGGCAACTTACTCAAGGTTTCTGTACCTCAATGTCTCCCATCTGTAGGATGGAAATAATAATAATACCTAGCTCATAAATACTAACTCACTTAATTGAGAGAATTAAGTGAGATTACATATGAAAAGTTCTTCAAATAGTGCCTAGAATATAGTGAGTATTATTATTATTATTATTCCCAACTCAGTCTTGCTTCAAGGCATTTACAGTTGCTGCTCCTTCTATCTAGAACGTTTTTTTTTTAAAGATTTTATTTATTTATTTGTCAGATAGAGAGCCCAGGAGCAAGTACAGGAGACAGAGAGGCAGGCAGAGGCAGAGGGAGAAGCAGGCTCCCTGCTGAGCAAGGAGCCCGATGTGAGACTCCATCCCAGGACGCTGGGATCATGACCTGAGCCGAAGGCAGCCGCTTAACCAACTGAGCAACCCAGGTGTCCCTCTCTAGAACGTTCTTATTGCAGGTCTTCACTAGGCCAGCACCTTCTTCCTAAGACCACAGCACAAATACCATCTTACTAGAAAACATCCCGACCTCTCCCACCCCAACCCAGTCAACCCTGTTACAATACCCGCTTTCATAGTTTTTCATAGTTTTCATAGTGTGCTAAGCCCTGGGCATGCATTACCTATGAAATACCTGAACTTTGGTAAGTGAAGGAACAAATCCGCTTGTCTTCTGCATTAGAACGCAGAATGGAGGTATGAGGTTCTTCGCAACCTTGACTGAGATTAAGGGATCAGAAACCTCTGTTTTGGGAATCTAGCTTTATGCTGCTCAAATGAGCAGCATAAAGCTAGATTCCATAATTGTTCCCTTTTTTATATTCCCTTAATGACTGGTAAAGTTCTCTTGGAAAATGTGAAGCTCTCCCAGCTGTGCTAAAGGGCAAAGACCCATCTAACTACAGATACGAAGATAAGAGTCTACAGACACAAAGATAAGATACAAAAATAAGGGGGTTTTGTACCGAACTGGGCTGGATTTGGAGACTAGGAATGGGGAGAGTGGGAGAGGCCTGGGGAATCCAAGGGTGAGAGCCCCAGGAGTGTGGGGAAGAAACAAGGACTAAGGGCACGGCTATAGCCTGGTGACTCTTCTTAGGGGAACTGTCATGTTTTGCAGCCAACTTTGTTAATAAGGAGGGCTGAGCCCTCACCAGGCCCGTGTGTCATGGCCATGGAGCACAAGTTCCACAGGGAAGGGAAGAGCATTGCACTCTGCTTGGTGCACAGTAGGTGCACTATATCGGACTGACTATATCGGATGCTTAGTACTTGCCTACTGTGTGCCAGGCGCTGTGCTAAGCCCTGGGTACGCATTACCTGCTTTACACCCCCACATGGATCTTTTGATGCGCATTTTACAGAGAAGGAAACTGAGTCTCGGGGAAGTTAAGTGACTGCCCCAAGGTCACAGAACTAGTATACAGAATTTACACCCAAGCCTATGCTCTTAACACTAGTGAATCTCTAAGCTCTTTACTGACTTTAATATGATGTGTTTTACCTTACATCAGTTAGAATAGCCAGAATTAACAAGACAGTGAACAAATAGTGTTGGGAGAGGATGTGGAGAAAGGGGAACCCTCTTATACTGTTGGTGGGAATGCAAGTTGGTGCAGCCACTTTGGAAAACAGTGTGGAGATTCCTTAAGAAATTAAAAATAGAGCTTCCCAATGACCCTGCAATTGCACTACTGGGTATTTAACCCAAAGATACAGATGTAGTGAAAAGAAGGGCCATCTGTACCCCAATGTCCATAGCAGCAATAGCCACAGTCACCAAACTGTGGAAAGAACCGAGATGCCCTTCAGCAGATGAATGGATAAGGAAGATTTGGTCCATATATACAATGGACTATTACTCAACCATCAGAAAGGATGAATACCCAACTTTTGTATCAACATGGACGGGACTGGAAGAGATTATGCTGAGTGATATAAGTCAAGCAGAGAGAGTCAATTATCATATGGTTTCCCTTATTTGTGGAGCAAAAGGAATACACGGAGGACATTAGGAGATGGAGAGGAGAAGTGATTGGGAGAAATCGGAGGGGGAGATGAAGCATGAGAGACTGTGGACTCTGAGAAATAAACTGAGGGTTTTGGGGGGAGGGGATGGAGGGTTGGGTGAGCCTCGTGGTGGGTATTATGGAGGGCGCATATTACATGGAGCACTGGGTGTGGTGCATAAACAACGAATCTTGGAACCCTGAAAAAATAAAATTAAATAAAAAAAAAGAAAGACGGTGTGTTTCAGCGACAACTACACTTCAGTAAAACAAAATTTCCACTTCAGTTCTAATCATCATGCATTATGGTAACAAATATTGTGAATTAATAGACAAGACAGTATGTTTTACAAAATTACAAAATTCAATCAAAAAAGAAAGCACATTGTTTCAAAATCAGACATAACACTAGAAAAGTGGTTCTCAGCCAGGGACGATTTTGACCCCAAGGGGACATTTGACACGTTCAGGAGACATTTTTCATTGCTACTACTACTGGCATCTAATGGTTTGGGGCCAAGGAGGCTTCTACGGAGCCCAGAAGGTACAGGACAGCTTTCCACAACAGGGAACTGTGCAGTCCAAAAAGTCAGTAGTGATAAGGTTGGAAAACCGTGCTGGTGAAAGAATGCCTAAGGCCAAAAAGAAATAGGCTTCTTTGGGAAAATGTCTCAGAAGAATGGAACCGTTCTAGGTAGCACTCTATCTCCCCCTCATGATGGGCTAGTTCAAAAATTAAAAAGAAAACACGCCATTTGTAGTTTATCCCTGTGGGTCAAAATCAGCTAACTCCTCTGAAACTTACTATTCTCCAAGTAGAATGAAGCAAACTGTCGAAATACAGAACTGACTGCCCGTGGTTTTGTCCACCAACACATTTCTTTGCTCCTTTAATTCTCAGTAATCCAGGGGAGCAGACAGGGTTCAGAAACCTGTCTGAAACCATAAGAGACTCTTAACTCTAGGGAACAAAGTAAGGGTTGCTGGAGGGGAAGGGGGGGTGGGGGGAAGGGGTCACTGGGCGATGGGCATTAAGGAGGGCAAGTGATGGAATGAGCACTGGGGGTTAAAGGCAACTGATGAATCACTGAACTCTACCTCTAAAATTAATAAGACACCATGTGTTCATTAAATTGGATTTCAATAAAAATTTCAATTAAAACACACACACACACACACACACACACACACACACACACACAACCTGTCTAAGCTCATGATTCCTGGCCAGCCCTGACCTCTGGCTATCATCTTAACTGCAGTAGCTTCTCCAAGGGCCTGAGACACCGGCGTCCTGGTTCGGTGAATGGTAGCTTCGATTTTGATTAAAATTCTTTAGCCGCAGTCATAATTCCTTTGGTCTTTGTGGTGAACCGTGTGAAATAAATGACTGCATCAGCACACACAGGACGGAGGAGATAGAACTCTGACGATTCTCAGCTCTTCACAAAGTTTTTCCATAATTGTGAATTCAGGGCAGTTTTGATGCCCAGAAACAAACGCTTTGCAAAAACTCATCTTAGTGCTCTTTTCTCCAAAAGGTTGCCGGCAACTATTGCTTTGTTAAACTTTATGAGTTACATTACAAAAGAGAAAATGCCACTCTAATCCACTTTCTACTGATGACAGCAAGATTAACTGTTGCCTCAAACTCCTGTCCCTCCCGCAAAGACTGACAAAGTATTTGTAAGTGTTACTCAGGGATCCACCCGCTCATTAAAAAGGCCCATGTTGCAAATACCAATCTGGAAACCTTCTATTGGCTTCTAGAACAAATACAAATAAGCAGATTATGTCGTTTATCCCCTCTCTCTTTGTATCTGTAGCTAGATGTGTGGAATGCAACATGATGAAATAGGTAGATTTTAAGGAAATCGTAGCATACAGAAATTTTGCTGCTGGGGAAAATACATGTTTTAAGAGATACTAGCACCAATAAAAAGTCCTGCCAGGGGCTGGGAGTTGGGGAGAATGGGGAGTAGTGATTTATTGGGTACAGTGTTTATTTTGGGTCAATGATCACGGTTATTTTTCATTTCGTTTCGTTTGGATTTGGGGTTTTTTAGGAGTAGGTGTTTTTGTATGATTGGATTAGGATTGAATTTAGTAATGAGAACACGTTAACTTGAAAAATTTACTATTTTAACCATTTTAAAGTATTCGGTTCTGTGACACTCGGTACATTCCTATCATCGTGATCCTTGATGAACACATTTTGGAACTAAACAGTGGTGGCTGTTGAACCACATTGGGAATGTACTAAATACCACTGAGTTGTTTCATTCTAAAATGGTCAGTTTTATGTGGTGTAAACTGCACCTCAGTTTTTTTAAAAAGTGTATGTGCGTGGTTGTCGAAATGTGTGGTTCTATAATGTACATTCAACTTGGTGTTCACAGGGTTAACCTGCATGTTGGCATACTGAAGGTGTTTATGCATATTATGATTTTCTTCCCCTTTTTGATAAACAGGATTTAAGCTAATAAAGGTAACCAAATCACCAAGAAATATAATCCAAGAATATTAAAAATATGTCATTGAATTTTAAATGATTGGGAAACGTAAGTGCTGGGAATGCAGTCAATCCCAGTCCTCCAGCTCTGTAATGAACAGCAGTAGGTCTTTCATGCACTGAAACCAATATGATTTTTTTCCCTACCGTGCATGTCTATTTCAGCTGAAAGAAAACGAGGGGGAAAAAACACTCTTATGAAATACTTGACCTTTCTATTTATTGTAGATCACTTCCGAGCTGCTTCAGACAACTGGCTTTTTGTCCAGGTGTCTTGTTTATCTCTCCCTGTGTTATGGTGATAACCCAGCCATTCTGAAATCCCCATCTGCAAAACCAGGTGGGAAACTAACACAGCATTAGTACATTCCTTTAGAGCCCCCTTTAAAAAAACCTTCGGCAGAAATAGATACCGCCCCCCTCCCTTCTCCCAGGCCAACATAACTCAAAGCAGCGATGTCAGAGAACAATTTCATTTATAGGTTAATTCGTCCAACCCCCTGTACCCTCCCCCAAAGGCCAATGTATCTCCCGGGGTGTTTGGTATTTCCCTAAACTCAGAGGTGGAAATAAAAAAATTTTATATACACGCAACACAGAGAGAATCAGAAAAGTGGAAAGAAGTAACTCTGGGCCTGTGCTAAAATCTTGGGGAGACAGGCTCGCGCGCGCGCACGCGGGAACACTCGCGCACGCGCGCGGAGCCAATCCTTAAAGCTTAGTGCCTTCCCTCAGGCTGGTTTTTTCTACTCCCTCTTTTCTGCCTGGATGCACGTGTTGGGGGAGGGGACCAGAGGCAAAGTTCGCCCTGCTTCCTTTCTCTCGCCAGCAGCCCCGGCCACCGCATGAGCCCCTGAGTTCCCCCCCCCCCCCCCGCCCGCATCCAAGGAATAGCCCCTTGCATCCCCCACCGCCCCCTTCCCCCGGGAGTATGTTGGGGGGAGGGCCAGCGGGGGCGGTAATGACACCTCGAACTGAACACAAACGACAATTATTAGACTGTATTAATTTTTAAATGAATCCTCAAGAGGAATGGGGCCATTTTCGTTTCCACTGGACCCCTCTCCTTTCCATGGGCATCTCTTGGCCGCGCGAACCGTCCCCACCTCCCCGGAGCCTCGCAGCTCCAAAGCGAGCAAGGAGTCCCCAGATAACTATTGAGTATAAACAAACCGGGCGGCTTTAATGGAATTACCTCAGCCTGCTAGTAAATAATTTATAGTAGGCAGTAAATAAAACATGGTTCTATGTCTTTAAAAGAGTTGTCAAGTGGAAAACACTCACCAGAGGGACGTAAACCCCGAAGATTGCCACGCTTACAGACGCCGGTTGGGCTCGAACGCCCGGGCAAGACCACACGTTTTCCTACCCGGAAGGAAGGCGTTGGTGCTCCCGGAGCCGAGCGGGCAGCACGCAGGGAAGGCTCCCGCGGGGAGAAGGGAAGAGACACGCTGTCCTTTTTCACTGAGCGGTGGGGCAGGTGATTAAAATGCAAAGGAAGGGGGCTGCACGTTCAGAAGAATACCTTTGAAAGCCTAGACTCTTTCAAATTCGTTGTCGCGCCTAATCCTTGCCGCACGCTCTTGCGGTAGAAGCAGGCCGGGCCCCGGATTCCCATTTTGCGGATGGGTACAAAAAAGGCTCTGAGGCTCAGGGACCGCTTCCAGGTCTGCCTGCTGGGGACTACCAAGTAGGACGCGAGAGTTCAGGGGGGTCTTTGCAAGTCCCGCCCGCGCAGCTGGGGTTCCCCGCGGCTCCCCCCCTGGAGAAGCTGCTGCCCTCCACCACACACACTCACGCTGTCCAGCCCAGCACACTTGCCTAGTATTACAGCCCTTTGGCATCTCTTCTGTTTTCCGTGACCTAAGGACCCTCTAAATAAATTTTCTGCCCCCCTCTTCCCCACATCATCCCCACTGGAAGGCGCATCCCCAGCTCGGAGAGGAGGACAGATTTATGAGCGCCTCCTCAAGGTTACCCCCAAGACAACCTTGACCATGAAACCAGAATCTTGAACACTTGACCTAAATTTCCAAGGGCATCTGTTTCCGTCTGTAATTGTCACCAGGCTTCATTTGAAATTCGATCCTGTGTCACTAATGGTATTAACAGGAGCTGAGGTCCAACCTTCCAACGGGAGACTGTTGCATATGATTTTACTTCCAAACGAAAGTAAATCAGTTTCTATAAACCTCCAACAACCCCCTCCCCGAGTACAATAAAACTGTTGTCGCAATCAATAAATCTCTGGTTTGGAGCAATGAAAATTAGATAACTGTTCTCTCTTTCTGTCCCCCCCCCCC
>RCUC01015696.1:0-13437 GCA_003697995.1 Taxidea taxus jeffersonii
AGAGGGATGGGGAGAGGGTGGTGGGGTTACATTATATGTTTAAATAAAAAAGCTTAAAGAAAAAACACTAATGATGTACTATATGTTGGCTGATCGGACTTAATAAAAAAATAAATAAAATAAAAACAGTACAGTAAATAAAATAAAATAGAAGGTCTCAAATAATGGTTATTTTTGCATTTGTGTTAATACATTCAACTTTTGTGACTTTGATTATCTTATGCCATTCCATATTATCTATGCAAATATAATGTGAACTGCTTAATGTGAAAAGCCATGGACTTTGATTCAAATAATCTATATCAGGTTCATCTGTGTCACTTACTAACTTTATTCCTTCCGAGCTTGTATTTTTCTGCCTTTTTAAAATTTTAATTTTTTTAACATCTTAATTTTAGTTTATTTTTTTCAGTGTTCCAAGATTCATTGTTTATGCACCACACCCAGTGCTCCATGCAATACATGCCCTCCTTAATACCCACCACCAGGATCACCCATCCCCCCACCCCTCTCCCTTCCAAAACCCTCAGTTTGTATGCAGCCATCTGAAAGGAGGAATACCTACTTATTGTATCACATAGACAGGACTGGAGGAGATTATGCTGAGTGAAATAAGTCAAGCAGAGAAAGTCAATTATCATATGGTTTCACTTACTTGTAGAACATAAGGAATAACATGAAGGACATTAGGAGAAGGAAAGGAAAAGTGAATTGGGGGAAATCAGAGGGGGAGATAAAGCATGAGAGACTGGACTCCAAGTTTGTATTTTTTTAATGGATAAAATGCCAAACAGCTCTGTGAACAATAAAACACTAATAAATGATACATATTTTATAATAATAAAGCCAGTTATATTAATATTTGTCATGTTAAAACAAATGTTATATAGCAAAATAAAACATAAGCAGGTAATTCATTAAAGGTACATTTTTCTTGTATTAAAAGTGAAAGAAGTAAAAAAGAAGACCTAGTGATATTTGTATGACAAAATTCACTTTCAGTGCTGTTGACACAATAGATACATACTCTTCTGCACATAACGTCAAGGTTTCCCTCCTGCCTTCAAGCCTACCCGAAAATCGCTCTTTGTACATATAATTGAAACCCATGAAAATATTGCATCACTACCTACTTTTCATTGAAAAGTACGTGGAACATATCTCTTCAGGTATCTTCCTATTCAACTTTTGGTGAAGATGGTTGGGCATGTTTTACAACCTTTAAATCTGGGCTTTCAAATGACTCATTTACTCTCCCATATCTGACAGGATTTGCATGCACATGTAGGGAAAAACAACTGAAATTGCAAGTAATATTATTAACATAGGAAAATGTGTATCTCTCATTGAGAAATAAATGTACTGGCAAGTCTTCCTGCAACAAGTCCATGAAAATGGTTAAAAGCTGATCATTTGAAATGTTCTGTTTATGTATTTCATTATTATCAAAGGGTAGTATTGAATTTAGGGAAGTCTATTCACAAAAGGCTAGGTTAGGTTCAGAAATTATTACTATATATTTTTATTGATTCATACTGTCACCAAAGAAAATACTTGCATATGGTAACTATGAATTATCCTGCGCTGTATGGGTAATCCTGATATTTGCCCACATGCAGTGTAGTTTGTGGACTCACACAATTAAATAAGAAGAAAAGTATTTTGTGATGCTAAATAAAATTTTCTCATCTAGGAGAACAGTTTTAGGTTTATTATTTACCCACTGTTATTTCATATCACTTAAGAGTATCCACTTATAGATTAATAATGTGCTTTACTGATAAACAGATTTTCTTAGTACGTGGATACATTTGTCATGGGAAAATGATTCTTTACTATGGATCATCCATTTTCAAGCAGTCAAGATTTACCGCTGAAAAAGAGTCCAAGACCAAATGAGGTTATTTTGTTGGGACATTTCCATAAGGGTTCTTTTGACCCAATGTAAATAAAATATAAAACCTCTCCATTTTAAGTCTCTCTCAGATGCACTCATTTATTGAACATTAATTAATATGTTTGCATTTACAGTCATTTAAAGGTATGCTTTGGCCTTAAAAAAGGATTTCAATGAATCAAGATTGATTATTTTTCTGCCCATTAAATTCCATACTAATTTCCAACTTGAAAAAAATAGAATTTTTAGAAGCATTAATTATGTGAAGCTGTTTTCTTAATAATTTTCCACTGTAATCTCTTGGTGTAAGAAGTTCTTGGAGATTTTCTTTTTGATTATTTATATGTAATCCATGAAGGGTGTCATTTGCATTTTGATTTGAAATTTCCTGACTTTTGGATGAAAAGAGGTACTAAAAATTTTGAAGTTGTAAGATCCCCTTCCTCTAAAGTGTTTACATGTTTATCAAATATTTGCTGAAGTCTTAGTTTGTGCAGACAATGCTAGGTTCTGGGATACAAAACCATGTCCCTGATCATAAGGAAACCTCTCCTATAATGGGAGAAGGCTATGCAGGGGGGCCCATGTTAGAGTATGGTGGTATTGCAAAAGAGGGGAAAATCATTTCACATTGTCTGTAAGAGGAAAAGCTCAGGAATAGTTTTTCAGAAGAAATAACAGATAATAGGCTCTTCTGATTATGCTAGAGTATCTATTCACCATAGGAGGATAAGTAATATTTCCTTTATTCAGAGGAGACTACTTTTCTATAATGCCTTTATACAATATTTGAATGAGCATAAATTTGACTGGATCAATTATTTCAGACATCTCATTTTTTAGTTTGGATGTCCAATACCAATATCACTTATGTTTAATTTCATTATTGATAAATTTAACACCACATATAAAATAACATTGATATGTAATAATTGAGAGTTATTTTGGTTGTAAAATGTGATATTCAAAATTGTTTCTTAACTCTTAAATCTTTCTTAAATTTTACATTATAGATGAAAGAGAAGATGTTCAAAAGAAAACATTCACAAAATGGATAAATGCACAGTTTTCTAAGGTAAGAATATTTTGTTACTTCTAAGATATAAGGTAAGTGACTGATTTTTAAAATGAACTATGTACCTGGGTAAATTTAAATGTCCGTATTGTTTTTCTCTTAGTGTCATTGTTTTAGCTGTGCAAATTTGGGAACAATATGCTGACTTTTAATTATGAAAGAAGCAGGTGAATACATATAAAGAGAAATTATTGAATTAGACAAAATATATCTTTGAATCTTAGTGATAATGTGAGTTTCTTTAATTACATCAGTCATCCAAGGATTATAACTGCAATCTTCCACCAGGTATCTAGTATATGTTACATAGTAGCAGAAAACATGAGGGAATTTTTACTGTCTGAAAGTGATAATATTTTTGTCCTTCTTAGTCTTTCCTAGTTCAAGGAAAACTGATACAACTGCCTTGGGTCTATTTGGCCCCTATCACTTAGGGTATGTGTCAAATAATTTAAGATAAGAAGTTTATCCTCTTTTTCTGCAGGCATCAACCCATACTATTAATAATATTTATTTATTTTACACATGCAACTTAATTTATAATCCATAGACAGCACAACTCGATAATTACATGTGAGCACAGAGTAAAATATTCTTACTTTGAAAACTAGCATTAAGAGTACCATGTAAAGAGCTTTATATACATTTTGAGATTAGAAAGACTTGGATTTACATTTAATTAACTCTGAATTTCAGCAAATCAGTGCTTTGTGAACAATTTTTGAACAGTCATGTATATGTGTACACATATATATATTGGGTGTCTACCTGAAGAATCAACTCCCAATGATTGAAATATAAAGCTAATAAAATATGGTCCCTATATTTAAGCTTTAAGAGGGGCAAAAAAAATGGCTCATAATGGTTATTTCATGTGATTGTGAGGATTAACAGGGTCAGGATATGTAAAGATTCCTACCACAATGCCTAGAAGTCTTAATATATGTGGATCACTCTCTCCATAGGTCTGTCTTGTTTTATAAAAGTTTTGGTAATGAATCCAAAACAATTCACTGGGAGATGCAGTATAAAAAGTGTTCCCATTACTATTATAAAAGGTTTTCAAGTATCATTCATTGTTTGTGGTATTTGATAGCAGAATTTTGCCAGGTAGTCTTTACTATGTTAGCAAGAAGTAAAGTTACTGAATTTTAACTAAGGAAATTTCATTTCTGTTTACTTACTGAATTGACAATTAATGAATTGCAATTATAGCACTTTAGTTTTTTATTATGTTCAATTTGCCATTATGGAACTTTAAACAATAAACTTAAAAAAAGGAATACCTATTTTAAAAATCTCAACTTTTTTTGAACTAAGTGGATAGAAATAATTAAAAAATTATAACACTACTGAAGGAGAAGAAATGAAAAATAAACTCAGAAATATGCACAATTGGAATTTCTAATTCCAGAGTATATTTACCAGATGGGTGTATATGTTTTAATTGCTAAATTTACTGGTCTCATTAAAATCTTCTTAATTTTGAAAGTTCGAAACAGGCAATAGATAGAAGCTTTCAAACAAATATACAGACAAATCAGAATCATGAAGAGATTTTTTGAAATAATAAATGTGACATAATACTCTGAATCTTTGAATTAAATCAATGAGTTGTTTTAATAAGGTATGTAGACAAAACTGAGACAAACACTGCAAATTCTCATCCCCACAAATCTAAATAGATCATTACTCTCTGTACATTGACATTTCAAGTATCATTTACCACAACTCACATGCTAATATACAAACCATAGTTTGATATGCTGTCTTCTTTGAATACATTGTTGGCACTGCCTTAGAGCAATTTTTCCCTATCTTTATGAGTGCCCATATTTTAAAGGCTGCAAAATAATTACATGCATGAGTGCGTTAACTGTTTTTTCCTAAGTATCTCCTCCTCTAAACCCAACTTCTACTTCCTTCATTTGTTTTATAAGTGTTCTCCCTCAGCCTATTAAAATTGGATCAGAAGAGTCACCAAAATTTCATATTTGGGCATATAGTAGGTATCAGGAATAGAAATAAATGTTTATAAAAACAGAGGGAAAAGTATATAGAGATAAAATTTATATATGTGTGTATTGATTTTTCATTTAAAAAACCTTAAAATATATTTTCCATGTTATCTGACTTTTTTTCTGGTCAGGACTTCAAGTAATGACTAAGTTTTTGTATCTAATTTTGAGAATTAAGAAAAGGCTAATTGATTCAGTTTAAGCCCATTGATATATCAAAAGATAAACATAAAACATATGTCAGCTAGCACATATTCATTGTGTTATTACATGGTGTTCAGCAGAACTCCAGGCCTGTAGGAGACACAAGAATAGTTGAAGTTGAATCTTCAGATCTCATGTAACCTACACCGTTGGGAGATATTGGATTATTGCTAAATGGAATAGCAGAATGGGCAGTGGTGAGAGAAAGCAGTACTGCAGCCTAGAATGAATCTGAAAACCTTTATGAAGAAAGTTGTACTATCTGATAGACTCTAAAAGAAGGATCATCAAAGAGCAAAACACTCTTCACTGAGATAATTGGAAACCACTGAAAGCAGGAATATGTTTTCTTGGTAACCAGTGTACTAAGTATACTAACTGCATTTTGGACAATAGTACAGAAATTAAGTATCTGCTAAGTTTAAGGAAAGAGGAAAAATTCTGAATGAAAAAGAATGTGTTGAAGAGGACTTTAAAAAGAAAAAGTAATGAAAAATTATCATTGGTGTGGTAAATTAGAGTAACACACAAACAATAATAAAAATGAATAGGATGATTTAAAATGTTTAACAGTGAGGCTCACACACATTCATTTATATAATATTTGTAAAATAAAAAGAGACTACAAAGTAGTTCCCTATTATTATGTAAAATTATATAAGGATACTTAAGGAAGAAAATATGATTAAAGAAATTTTTATCATTTTGTGTCAGTTGAAGCCAAATGTATCTTTGTAGTAAATCCAACTGATTTCTCAATTTCCTAGTACCATTTTAAAATAAACCCTATCTCTTCTTCAAAATAAGTCTTCTATTAACCTTCAATTCCAAAAATTTTTACTAGAATATGATTTATCACATCTATTCTATAAAGATAAGAAAACATTATTTACCTCCACATAAACACAAAGCCATTGTTAGATAAGATTAATTCAAGGTAAATATTCTATTCATGTAATTTGTAGGTCTTTTATAATCCTAAAACTGTTTACTGTTTATGACATATATAATTCACATAATAAGAATTACACAGGTTCATTCACACAAGCTTATTTAAGGAAAGTATACTTGAAATTATGAGCAAAAATAATTTTGTCATAAAACTTTGCTTGATGTTTGTGTTGGAGAAAAAGCAATCTGTGGGGGAAAATATTTACTACTAGATCAATTGAAAGATTTAAACCATCTCCCAGTGAGTTATACGACGGTTTTGATCCTACATTGGATTTAGTGATTATCTTTATTTCTATCCTCTAAATATACTTTTTTGTATGATCCTTCCAAAAGGAGTAGACAACTTGATATTTTATTTAAATGAAGTAGAAATGTGTAATTAGTTTTATCTATGAACTTCACAAGGGCCTATGATATGATAATGCATTTATGTCTTCATTGCTACAACAACACATATTTATAACTAAAAAGCCAGATTTTACCCTCTTGGTATAATGATAACACAAGACAGAATTAACTTGTGTAACAAACTTTTCCCAAGAATTTATCATTATTTATATCCTAGCCAGCATGATAAGCCTGATGTCATGCAAATTAACACCAAAAGTGTGAATCAGTAAATCAGGCTTCTTTACACAGCTCTCTATCATGAAGCCTTAGAGGAAATCATTATATCCACACTTGAATTCACTTTGGAAAGAAAGGTAAACATAAAATAAAAAATTCTTTGAGTCTTGTTTTCCTTATATGTCCATGTCTACTTTGTAAGAAAACATATATTAAAAGGGCTTTATAAATATTAAAACATAAACATGAAATATTGCCATTTTTTTACTGTATAGTATATTTGCTGAATTGAAGGAATTGTATATATATAGGAAACTTTCCTTGAGGCCTTCTCACTTCTTTCTGGTTTTGGCTACTTTCTTTGGATGGAACAGGGAGGATAGAACATTTATTTATGTTTTATTATCCTGCTACACTGTCTATGCCAATCCATGCCATTAACACATACATACGCACAACAGGCATGGACACACACTCAGTTTAAAATGAATCAAACAGTTTCATTATGCAAAAGGAAGGTAATGAGACTTAGAAGCAAAACATTGTTTCAGTGAAAGAGGTAACAGTATATGTGTATTTCCTCTGTGTCAATTTGAAACTTATATATAACTAACAAATTTAT
This sequence comes from Taxidea taxus jeffersonii, assembly GCA_003697995.1. Taxonomy (NCBI): domain Eukaryota; kingdom Metazoa; phylum Chordata; class Mammalia; order Carnivora; family Mustelidae; genus Taxidea; species Taxidea taxus. The sequence continues at coordinate 7,338 of RCUC01015696.1, forward strand.
ATAGGACTTTTACTCAAAGAGCTTGATTTAACAGAGGTGATAGATTAGAAACATTGTGTCATGGGAGGGTCATAATAGATATAAAGTCATCATTATGCCCCTGGCTTCCTGTTTCTCCCTTCTAATTGATTCCAGAAAGAATTAGATTACTATAGAAGATGAAGGGCAATGCACTATATCTCTGATCATGATAAGCAGCTATTGAGAAGAAAATTTTCCTTTGCCCTTCAGTGTTCTTCTGGCTGGTCTAAGAATTAAATTGATATGAGACAGATTAACAGGAGAAAAAAAAAACAAAGGTAAACTACATGCACAAGGAAGACCAATGATAAAACTGATATCCAAAGAAATGACCAAAGCCTGTAGCTTTTATACATTTTAGACAAAGGAAATGACAGGATAAAGAAAAACCTATGTTTGGGAGTTTCAATTGGTGAGGAATTCTACAGAATTTGGGCTAGAGTAACAAATTAGTAAAAGCAACAAGGTTTGTTTATACAGCCTCTTGTTTATATAGCTTCTTTAGCCCTGAATTCCCAGTCTCTGATGGTAAGAGCATCTCTTTATCTCTTGGTACAGGGAAGATAACTTTTACATAGGGCTCATTCCCAGGACCCGGAGATCATAACCTGAGTTATGCCTACAAAGGAGCCTACAACAGAGAGATTTATTCCCTGCTTTCAGGGGACAAAGGAAGGTCAGAGTATTCTTGCTCTGACACTTTCTCAAGTAGCTTTAATTCAAAATAACTATCTGCCATTGTGGTATATCTTGGAGAAGCCTTTCTTGAGCGCCAACACAGCCCATACAAGGCTTTGCTAAGAGTTGACTTATTGGGTACAGTTGTTTTGGTGAAGTGAATATTGGTACAGGAAACTATAGACATCCTCATTTCAGAAATTTTGAGGATTAGTAACTTTTTTTTTCCTATATATTCCCATATTAATTACCCTACTGAATTATATTTTCATGGTTATTTGCTCTAGTAACCTCATGAGATAGTATTCAAGATGAGCTAAATATGAGTGTGGGTAGCTTGCTCATGGTAAATGGAAGAGATGAAGCTGGAACCCAGGAAATTAGACTCTAAAACCCGTAACATTTCTGTATCCGTTACTATTGTGACAGCTATTCCATCTACCAAGTGCTACATTTTTCTCAGGAGTCATCCCCAAATTGATAAGTTTTATGAGAAATGGTGAGAGGATTTGAGGACATTGAAAACTTGAAAACGGAAAGTGATTAATGCTTGCAATACCAACAGATGACTTATAATCTACCTTAAATGTTTAGTAACGTGAAAACTCAACCATTGTTGAGAAAGGTTTTTAATTGAGTCTTTCCACATGATTTCTAATACATTAAATGGTAATACATGCACATGCTGAGTTTTGGTGAGTAACATAATCTAGTTACCAATATAATTATCTAAATTGTGAGTATTTTATTTATAATTTTTTGTTTTCACTAATCACAAATTATGTGTAAGAGAGAATTTAAACATTTATTTAAATAATTTTGTGAGAAATATGAACTATTGCCCTACGGCATCGTGGACTCCTTAACATGTATGTTAAGATGACTTCTAGAATGATGTGTCTGTGTTTGTAATTTAGATAATTATGCTAATAGTCTTATCCACAGAGAACCATTCCGTTGAATGTTTTCTTGAATCTAATCTTTGCAAAGTACCTAAGTAACAAAGAATATCATTCAGTTAGTAAAAGGAAAATTGGATTGTGATAGGTCTCACTATTTTTAATGAAAGACAAATAATTTATTGTTTATTTTGCAGATCTTTCTTAGAAATATGTACTTGATTAACCCACTTACTGTGCTTTAATAACTCTAGGTAGTTTTAAAAAGTACACAAGTTTTGTTCTTTAAGCTACTGTATTCTGAAATACCTTAGGAGAAAATTGGAATTGTTGATTGCTCTACCTATATAGTATAGAATGATTTTAGTGGCAAGCATATTTAGCTGGAAAATTTAAGTATTTACCAATGAGCATGATTCTTCCTAGGGAAAAAATACCTGTAGCTGATAGGCAAATGTATTAGTTACCTGATTTATTCTGTCTTAGGGCTTATCATAACTTTCTAGCAAGACAACATATATTGAATTTCGTGATTTATTTTCATTTCAGGAAGAATAGTTGGCACTCTGGTACCATCCCACCAGAGATATATGGTTGCTAAAATAACCTTCCAAGATTCAACAAATATCTATTGAGTGCCAACTATGTGGCAAGCAAGCATAGAATTGTATACTGTAAGAGGCACAACACAACATAGTTTTTCTTCCCTAAAAGATTATCATTTGAGGGAAGAAACAATTATATAAACTAATAAATATTGTCTTTAATATAATACAGGTGTCATGGCAACAGAAGAAAGAATGACTATTTGCTTAGAGAGGATGACAGTTTTTTGAAAAGAGGTGACATTTAATCTGAAGTTGTTCACACAACAACAAAATTAAAGGTAGATAAAGACATTGAGAATTGCGTGTAGAAATATGGAACAGTTGAAAAAGCTTGGCTTATCAGGTGGTGAGTAGCCAAAGAGATCTGTGTGAGGGCAGAAAGATGTGAGAGAACATGAAGCCATTCCTGAATAATTGCATTGTTGCTAGGGTCAGTTGTTCCAACAATGAGATATTGGTTTAATCATGTTTATATTCGACCTCTGGTTGAAAAGTGTTTACTTCTAAAATAATAGCCAATGATAGAGCAATTAGACTGCCCTACAACCACTAATCCTTCCTGCAAAATTGAATATGAAGCCTATGATTAACACTTAGAGAATAGACATGTGGATCTAAAATGAAGATTTAAGTGGGTTACATTTTTTGGTAGTTGTTTGATATCATGCATACTCATTAGCATACTGCATCAGATCACCTAGAGGGCTTGCTAGAACAGATTGCTGGGACTCATAGGTAGAGTTTCTGATTCTACAGGTCTAGCAGGGGAGCCCAGGAACTTGGAGGTTCCCAGTTAGAACTTGATCTTATTATTAAAATTTTTTACAGCTATTATGTCAGGCGGTGAATAAATATTTTGAATATTATATCTATGCATTAAGTTCTTATCCTTCATTAAAAAGTCATTTATATTTAAGGAAACATGTTTTGACAGAAATACACAGAAAGTCTACATTCATTAACTTATGATTTATTGAGCACATATTACAGATCATGTGCTCTAGATTTTTTTTTTTTTTTTTTTTTTTTTTTGTCAGAGAGAGCGCAGGAGTGAGCACAGGCAGACAGAGAGGCAGGCAGAGGCAGAGGGAGAAGCAGGCTCCCTGCCGAGCAAGGAGCCCGATGTGGGACTCGATCCCAGGACGCTGGGATCATGACCTGAGCCGAAGGCAGCCGCTTAACCAACTGAGCCACCCAGGCGTCCCCGTGCTCTAGATTTTTAAACATGACGGTGGAAAGAAAAATGTCCCTTTAATCATAAGGCCCTGTGATCCATATTTATGAAACTGAACAAGGAAACATTTAGCAAACTCTTCGACATTCTCTGTACTTATTTGTCAACTTGTTTTCTCTCTCTGAAACTTAGAATATAGAATTTCAAATAGTGATGGATGGATGCTAAGATGAATAAGGTGAATGCTATTATGTGCAATGGATTCTGAGAAAACCTCTCTAAAGGGAGATATAAGAAGCTTGAGGGAAGAGATACAAAATTCCAGGCAGACAGAACATGTACAGAAATCCTGCTGAGGGATTTTGTGTTCCAGGGACAGCAGGGTCCCTGGTTTAGAGTGGCTGGGGATGAGTCCTATGAATTACAGGTGAAACAGTACTGCAGCAGGACAAATTAGGTAGAACCTACTGACCACTGTAAAGGCTTTGGCTTCCTGGTAGGTTAGGAGACTGAGTGTTTTCAGGAGTGACTGTAAGCAATGTAACTTATAATGTAGGTTGTAAAAGTAGAGTTTGAGAGGTGAACTAGAGGACAGTGTTATAATCCAGGTTGGGTGTGTGTGGAGGGGGGATTCTAGAAGCAGGTTGGTTGCCATGGACCTGAAGGAAAATGGAAATAGTTTAGAAAGTACAGATAATAAAATTTACAGATGGACTGCATATAGAGACTGAGAGAGTGAAGAAAAACAGTTTTAAAAAAAGTTTAAACAGTTTTAACCTGAACATGAAACAGGATGGGATGGCTATTCATGGGGGATAAGAAACACTATTGAAGGAGAGGATTTGGTAGGAAAGTACAGGTAAATTTCCCATGAGAATTTATGGAAAAGGATTTTATTTTAGTATATTATCATGGAAAGAGTATGCAGAGGTACCTGGGTGGCTAAGTCAGTTAAGCAGCAGATTATTGGTTTTGACTCAGTTTATGATCTCTGGGTCCTGAGAATGAGCCCTGTGTAAGGCTCTGCACTCAGAGGGGAGTCTGCTTGAGGTTTTTCTCTCCCTCTCTCTCTGTTCTTCTTCACCCTGCCCCCAACTCTTATGCTCTATCTAAAATAAATAAATAAATCTTTAAAAATGTATTTCTTTTCAGTTCCTGAAATTAAATTTAAGGTCAAAATTTAAAAGTTATCTTAATTTTTAAGAAAGAAATTTAAGAGGCGATACAAAGTCCCTTTATCACTATGTGTATGTGCATGCATGTGCACGTGCACCTGCTTGTGAGAAAGGAATGTCTGTGTAAATTGAGTGCTTTTGCATTGGAGTTGACCTGATCTTTGTGTCTCTCATGATCTAGGTTGGATGGCCAGAAATCATTGGAAATAAGCTTGATTTACCAATAGTGTCCTTTTTCATAGCATTTACTAGGTAGGAGCTATGTCAAATACATTATAATTACTGTTTACATGTATTTCACATCTATTAAATGAGATCCTTGAGGGTCTGAACTTCGACTCAGTCATCACTGTATATTCAGCCTAGAGTATAAACCCTGATGTACAATGATATTCAATAAATATTTACTGAATGAATGGAATGAATGGAAATAAGGAAGGAAGAAAGGGAGAGAGGAATTGAAATCAAAGTTGGTCATACTGGCCACTATCTCAGTCCTTTCTTCTGTGAACACTTTCTCCTTCATGTTCTTTCATGTCTTCAAATATCATTTCTATCCAGGGCTTAACACTGGGCTTGATGCTTTGGAAGCACTCAGGAATTGATTTTTGAGGATACAACTTCCAAATATGTATTTGTAACACTGAGTTCAAGATCTACACTTAGATTTCTAAGTGCTTCCTGAACCAATCCACCAAGCAATGATGGAGTCCTGATAGGAGGCAAAGATGACATGAAGAAGACCCAGTTAGATAGATGGAAACAACAATGGTTTGTTAATGATTGGAAAAGGGGAACAAAGAAGGCATCTGATGGGCTCAAGATACTATCTCAGGATACTAGAGAGATAGAGGTAACTTAAATTGGGATATGAACTGAGAAAGAAAGATGAGAGAGGTATGTTTGGTGGCTCTTGATCCCTTTGCTGTTACATATTCAAATATTCAGTTTAATTTGGTCGTGAGGCATTCAGGAAATCAGTATGAGGGCAAATACTGGATTCAGTAGCCTGAATTTTAATTCCCAATTCACCACTTAGTGTGCGTAAACTTAAGTGAGTTACTAAATATTCATAAGCCTCAACCTCCCCATCAAATATTTAATCAAAAGATTAAAGGATGTTCTGCATGCAAAACACATAGAATTATACCTGGCATGTGGTATATATTCAATTAGTATTGGCTATTATTATTAATATTCTTTTGAGAACAAGAGGAATTGAATCCCTCTGAAAAGCGTGAGGCTGGTGTTCATCTGACAGGCTTTTATTTTGCTGAGTGGGGTATGGGAGCTGATGGATTTTGGTTATATAATGTTTTACTTAATGGGGATTGGGAATTGAATGGATTTAACTTATATATATATATATATATATATAGATAGATAGATAGATAGATATGATATATAGAGATATATATGATATATATCTATATCTATATCTATCTATATATATATATGATAGCTTTATGATTTTGTTAGGGCTCGTGACTAGAGAACTAGATGAGGCACATCAGGTAGAGCATTGGGGGCCATGGATAGCAGCAA
>RCUC01015704.1:0-10299 GCA_003697995.1 Taxidea taxus jeffersonii
TGGGGAGAAAGCCATGAATTCCATGCTTTGCTTTCTCCTCCTCTGGACTTCCGCTGTTCTCCTTGGTAAGTGAACTTGGTCTTGGCTGGATTTCTTGTTGATCTTCTAGGGGAGGGGCCTATTGTAGTGATTCTCAAGTGTCTTTGCCCAGGGCAGAATTGCACCACCCTTACCAAGGGCCAGGCTAATTAATCCACTTGGGTTCCCTTTGGGGAGCTTTTTTTCCCTGAAAGCTTTCTGTAGAGTTCTGGAGGACAGGAATGAAAATGACAGCCTCCCAATCTCCAGCCCAGAAGAGCTGAGAGCTTGGGGCCCCACTCCTAGTGCACCCTCAGAGAAAAGCGCTCAATCACTCCTGTCTCATTGGCCTCTGGCTGTGATTGGAGAAAAGTGCTCAATCACTCTCATCTCCCTGGCCTCTGGCTGTGCTCTGAGCTCACCCAGCCTGTGACCAAGCATCTCTGTCTCTGGCACACAGCCCCACCTGGAGTCTCCAAACCCCCGCAGATCCCCGAGTTCTTCCAGGAGGGTCTCCCCGGATCTTGTAGGGACTCCACTCACAGAGCAGTGACCTGTGCCACAGATTACATTTCAAGGTAAACCCAAGTTGAGAGCTCACTCCTCGGCTCTGTCTCTGTAGCCGGCTTCCATGCTCTAATACCTGTGAGCTCTGTGACACTCAGACACCCCCAATCCTTCTGTGACCCAGCAGGACCTAAGGCCATGCTGTCCCCACGTGGGCTTCACCCCAGTTTAGCCTCTGGAGCAATGTCCTTCAGTGGAGCAGACTTTTAAAAGTCCTGATTTTGTGCTCCGTTGCTCTGCTGCTTGCTGGGAGCTGGTCCCTCCCCCTGCAGTCTATCTTCTTGTTGCTTTGGATTCACTTCTCTGCCGGTCCTACCTTTCAGGAAGCGTTCAATTTTCTGTTTCTAGAATTGTTGCTCTTCTTCTCTTCCATCTCCTGTTCGATTTGTAGGTGTTTGGAATGGTTTGATAAGCTATCTAGCTGATCTCCTGCTACCTGATGTCATCTCAGCCTGCTACTTCTCCACCATCTTGAGTCCTCCCCCAACTTTTGCCTATCTTTTGGTTTTGTTGACTATTTCCTTCGTTGTGCAAAAGACTTTTATCTTGATGAAGTCCCAATAGTTCATTTTTTGCTTTTGTTTCCCTTGCCTTTGGAGACCTAACAAGAAGTTGCTGTGACTGAGGTTGCTGCCTGTGTTCTCCTCTAGGATTTTGATGGACTCCTATCTCACACTTAGGTCTTTCATCCATTTTGAGTTTATCTTTATCTCTGTATGGTGTAAGAAAATGGTCCAGTGTCATTCTTCTGCATGTGGCTGTCCAATTTTCCCAGCACCATTTTTTGAAGAGACTGTCTTTTTTCCATTGGATATTCTTTACTGTTTTATCAAACATTAGTTGTCCATAGAGTTGAGGGTCCATTTCTGGGCTCTCTGTTCTGTTCCATTGATCTATATGTTTGTTTCTGTGCCAGTACCATACTGTCTGATGATTACAGCTTTGAAATAGAGCTTGAAGTCTGGAACTGTGATGCCACCAGCTTTGGTTTTCTTTTTCAACATTCCTCTGGCTATTAGGTTATTTTCAGGTTCTATATAAATTTTAGGATTATTTTTCCAGCTCTGTAAAAAATGTTGGTGGTATTTTGATAGGGATTACCTTGAATGTATATATTGCTCTGGATAGCATAGACATTTTAACAATATTTGTTCTTCTAAACCGTGATCATGGAATGTTTTTCCATTTTTCTGTGTCTTCCTCAATTTCTTTCCTAAGTTTTCTGTAGTTTTCAGGATACAGGTCCTTTACCTCTTTGGTTAGATTTATTCCTAGGTATATTAACGTTTTTGGTGCTATTGTAAATGAGATCAATTCCTTAATTTCTCTTTCTTCTGTCTCATTTTTAGTGTATAGAAGTGCAACTGATTTCTGTGTAATGATTTTTATCCTGCCATGTTGCTGAATTACCACATGAGATCTAACAATTTGGGGGTGGAACCTTCTGGGTTTTCTACATAAAGTATCATGTCATCTGCAAAGAACAAGAATTTGACTCATTCTTTGCCAATTTGAATGCGTTTTGTTTCTTTTTTTTTGTCTGACTGCTGAGGCTAGGACTTCTAGCACCATGTTGAACAACAGCACTGAGAATGGACATCCATGTCATGTTTCTGACCTTAGGGGAAAAGCTCCTAGTTTCCCCCACTGAGAATGATATTTGCTGTGGGTTTTTCATATATGGCTTTTATGATATTGAGGTATGTTTTCTCTATCCCCACACTGTGGAGAGTTTTAATCAAGAAAGTTTGCTGTAGTTTATCTAATAGTTTGCTGTATTAATTGAGAAGATCATATGATTCTTGTCCTTTCTTTAAGTTTATTTACATTTTAATCTGTTTATCGCTAGGATAGAATTGAAAAACCAACAGAAACTTACTAGTTTTTGTCCCATTACTACCCTGTACAAGGCTGCCTAATATTTTAACCTAAGTTTTAAAAAGGTATTTCTCTCATAATTCATCCATTCAAAAATATTTACTAAAAGAATTTGAGTTTTTCATGATACATTCTTTTTCAATGAAACTAAATGACTAATTTCTCGCATTTTCCCCATGTACACATCTTATGTACATGACTATGCATATTCAAGGACACATTGTTTTATTAATTTTGTTTATTCATTAATTCATCCTTTCTTTTTATTTCTTTTCTTGCTGCTTTTTTATTCTAATCCTTTGTTTATTCTTTTTTTTTTAATTTTTATTTATTTGTCAGATAGAGAGCACAGGAGCGAGCACAGGCAGACAGAGTGGCAGGCAGAGGCAGAGGGAGAAGCAGGCTCCCCGCCGAGCAAGGAGCCTGATGTGGGACTCGATCCCAGGACGCTGGGATCATGACCTGAGCCGAAGGCAGCCGCTTAACCAACTGAGCCACTCAGGCATCCCTATTCTTTTCTTTTAAAAACCCTTTCATGATTATAAAATTAATAAAAGGGTTAAGCAAAGGAACTCTTCTGTGTTCATTTTTCAATACTGAAATAAAACTACAAGAAAAATCAGTAAGATATGTGGTTTCAAGTTTGACATGCAAGGAGCTTAGAAGTAGCCACTCCATCCTTACAAGCAAAAAGCTGAACCAATTAAGGGACGTCTAGTTAGCTCAGTTGGTTAAGCATCTGCCTTTGGCTCAGGTCATGATCCCAGGGTCCTGAGATCATAAGGAGTCCTGCATCAGGCCCTTGCTCAGGGGGAGACTGCTTCTCCCTCGGCCTGCCACTCCCCCTGCTTGTGTGCTCTCTTTCTCTCTGTGTCTCTCTGACAAACAAATACATAAAATCTTTTTAAAAAGCTGAACCAATTGAAAAATCAACAACTCTTCTTAGGTCTCTAAGAGAAGTGAGGTCACAGGACAAACCAAGGTACCCAAAATTGAAGTGACAGACAAGTGAACCCAGAGAATTACAACTTACTAGTGCAAAGCTCACAAGCAGAAACACTTGTGGGAATCAATTTTGGAGTAGGAAATCCTAAGCTGTAATAAAAAATGACTGGAAGAGCACCTGGGTGGCTCAGATGGTTAAGCATCTTCCTTCAGTTTGGGTCATGATCTACAGGTCCTGGTATTGAGTGCCATGTTGGGCTCGCAGTTCAGTGGGGAGTCTACTTCTCCCTCTGCCTCTCCCCCTGCTTGTGTTCTCTCTCTCTTAGTCTCTCTCAAATGAATAAATAAAATATTTTTAAAAAATTGCTGGAGGCCCAGTATAGAACAGTCAGAGTAATAAAAATTCCAGGGGGATCCAGACATTGGAAGAGGAGCACACTTGTGAGTTGTACCTCCAAGAGCTTGTCTGGACTCTCACAGTGAATATCAGTGAAAGATCCCCATACTATTTTCAGAGAGGTGGGGAAAAGAACCACAACACAGCATTCTGTTCTTCCAAACAGGTTCCGTCCTTGGGAGAAACTACTTAAGAAGAATTTAACTTTCTGGAATTTTAACCTAAACTAACTGACCTGGGGGAAGGGTAATATCCAACTCTATCCAGTTCTATCCTTCCATGTGGGGGAAGGTAAATACTCAACTCCAGGAGCCTCTAACCAACCTGCCTCAACTAAGGGAAAGAAAGAAACCTGAGAAGCACCTGTGATGTATACAGTATAAAGGAGCCAGCTAAAAGATTGGAAAAGGAGCTCAGTAAAAGATTGAGAGCTAATCATAGAACTATATAATGTTTCCTTGCCCCCCAAACCTTACCACCACATTACTAAAGATTTATATACAGCAGTTCATTTTACCCAGTACATCATGTCTAGACAGCAAGGCACAAAACACAGTTTGAAAGGAGAGAACAAACACTGGGCTTAAAATCAGATATGGCAAGGACGTTAGAATTGTCATACTGGGGGTTTGAAGCAACTATGATTAATATGCTGAGGTTTATAATGGATAAATACACAACATGCAAGAACAAATGGACAATGTAAGCAGAAAGAAGGAAATTCTTAAAAAGAACCAAGAAAGAAATGGTAGAGACAAAAGAAATACTTTAACAGAAATTAAGATTGCCTTTGATGGGCTTATTAGCAGACTGGACATGACTGAATAAAGATTCTCTGTGTGTGAGGATATCTCAGTAGAAAACTCCCCAACTGAAAATTAAGATGGAAAAAGCCTGAAAGACATAGAAAGGAATATCTAAGGATTGTGAGACAACTAAAAGAGCTATAACATACATGTAATGGGAATATCATAAGGAGAAGAGAGAAAAGAACAGAGGAAATATTTGAAACAACAATGACCAAGAATTTCCTGAAAGTAATGTCAGCTACCCAATCATAGATCCAGGAAGCTTAGAGAACACCAAGCAGGAAAAAAATTTTTTTTAACTATACTAAAGTATATCATATTCAAGCTTCAGAAAATCAAAAGTAAAAAAAGAAATCTGAAAGAAGCCTAAAGAAAAAAAAATCTTTACTTATGGAAGAGCAAAGATGAGAATTCTACATGACTTCTGCTCAGAAACTATGCAAGTAAGAGATTAGAGTGAAATATTGAAAGTGTTGAGAGAGAAGAAACAACAGCAACCAATAATTCTGTGCCCTGTGAAATTATCCTTCAAAAGGGAAAGGGAAAACAAGCCATTCTGAAACAAACAAAAACTGAGAGAACTTGTTGCCAGTACACCTGCCTTGCAAGATATGTTAAAAGTTCTTTGGAAGAAAAAATAATAATAATATAGGTCACAAACAGGTCTAGATGAAGAAAGGAAGAGTGTGAGAGAAGGGAATAAATAAAAGTAAAATAAAGCTTTTTGTTTCCTACTCATAGTTGATTTAATAGATAGCCATTTGTTCAAAATAATAGCAATGGTGTATTAAATTATGAATGCTTAAAAATTATGTGTGCTGGGACGCCTGGGTGGCTCAGTGGGTTAAGCCACTGCCTTCGGCTTGGGTCATGATCCCAGCGTCCTGGGGTCGAGTCCCATGTCAGGCTCTCTGCTCTGCAGGGAGCCTGCTTCTCCCCTCCCCTCTCTGCCTGCCTCTCTGCCTACTTGTGTGATCTCTGTCTATCAAATAAATAAATAAAATCTTTAAAAAAATTATGTGTGCTTATGGTATATATTTATCTGTAAGTGAAATGAATGACAACAATGATGCAAAGAATGGAAAGTGGGAATTAGGATTAATTTGTTATTAAAAGGCACTACATTACCTCACTCTGAACATCAAGAGTCAAAATGCACCAATTAGAAGACAGAGATTATCAGAAAAGATAAAATAAAAACAAGACATGGGGCACCTGGGTGGCTCAGTCAGTTAAGTGGCTGACTCTTGGTTTCAGTCCAGGTCATGATCTCTAGGGTCATGAGATTGAGCCCTGTATCAGGCTCCACACTCAGTGGAGAGTCTGCTTGAAGATTCTCTCCCTCTGCTCCTCCACCCACTCAAGCTCACTCTCTCTGTCTCTTAAACAGATAAATCTTTAAAAACAAACAAACACCCAGGGTACCTGGGTGGCTCAGTCGGTCAAGCATCTGCCTTCAGCTCAGGTCATGATCCTGGGGTCCTGGAATTGAACTCCATGTTGGGCTCACACTCCCTCTCCTTCTGCTGCTATCCCTGCTTGTTCTCTCTCTCTCTCTCTCTCTCTCTCTCTCTCTCTCCCTATATCTCTGTGTCAAGTAAATAAATTAATTAATTAATTAAATCTTAAAAAAAAAACCCAAGACCCAACTATATGCTCCCTATAAGAAACCCACTTTAAATATAAAAACACATAGATTAATAGTAAATGGAAAAATAAGGAGATACTAAAGAAAATAGGAATAGCTATATTAACTTCAGACAGATCAAATTTCAGAGCAAAGAAATTTATTAGGGATAAAGAAGGATGTTACATAAGATAAAAGGGTCAGTTCTCCAAGACATAATGGTCTTTAACATGTGTGCACATAATAACATGGCATCAAAATACTTGAAGCAAAAACTTATAGAACTATGAGAAATAGATACATCCACTTTTATACTTGGAAACTTCACATTCCTCTATCAGAGATGGAAAGATGCAGCAGGCAGAATTTCTGTAAGGACATAGCTGAAATCAGCACGACCACCTACCAATTGGATATAATTGGATCTATAGACCACTTCATTTAACAATGGCAGATTATATGTTCTTCTCAAACTCATAGGAAATTTCACCATGATAGACCACATTCTAGGCCATAAAACACACCTTAATGTATTAAAATAGAGAAGAAATCGTATGTCTGCTCTCAGATCATTGCTTAAAGAAATCAATACAGAAAGATAGTTGAGAAATCTCAACATACTTGGAGATTAAACAAAACATTTCTTTTTTTTTTTTAAAGATTTTATTTATTTAGTTGACAAGCAGAGATCCGGATATGGGGCTTGATCCCAGGACCCTGGGATCATGACCCAAGCTGAAGGCAGAGGCTTTAACCCACTGAGCCACCCAGGCACCCCTAAACAAAACATTTCTAAACATATGAGTCAAGGAAGAAACTTCAAGAGAATTTTTAAAAATACTTTGAACTTAATGTAAATGAAAATAAAACTTCCCCAAATTCATAAGATGCAGTGAAAGTAATGCTTAGAGGGAGAGATATAACTTCCAAATGTATGCATTCAATAGTGCATATATTAGAAAAGAAGAGAGGAATTTATAATATTGTTTGCATATATTAGAAAAGAAGAAAACTCTAAATTCAGTCATCTGAATTTCTATCTTAGAAAACTATAAAAAGAACAAATTAAATTCAAAGAAAGCAGATGAAGAGGAATAATAAAAATGAGAGCAGAAGCCAGTGAAATTGAAAACAGAAAATCAACAGAGAGAAATCAATGAAATATAAAACTAGTTCTTTGAAAAGATAATTAAAATCAATAAGTCTCTAGCCAACCTAACTAAGAAAAAAGAGAGAACACAAATAACTAATATCAGAAATGAAAGAGGGGATATCACTACACATCCCGTGGACATTGAAAGGATAATAAAGCGATACTATGAAGTATATGCCCGCAAATTTGGTAACCTAGATGAAATAGAACAATTTCTTGAAAGATACAACCTGCCAAAACTCACACAACAAGAAATATTAAGACTATCTTAGCAGGCTCATATCTTTTAAATATGTTGAATCAATAATTAATAACTTTATAAAGCATAATGCATCAGGCCCTTATGGGTTCATTGGTGAATTCTATCAAACATTTAGGAAAGAAATTATACCAATCTTATGCAATATTATGCAAGCAGGGGGATACTTCTTAAATCACTCTATAAGGGCAGCATTAGCCTAATAGCAAAGACAGACAAAGACATTTCAAGAAAAGAAAACTACAGACCAGTATCTCTCATGAACATAGATGCAAAAATCACCAAAAAAATATATATATATATATACATGAGCACTGGGTGTCATATGCAACTAATGAATCATTGAATACTACATCAAAAACTGATGATATACTGTATGTTGGCTAATTGAACTTAATAAAAATATTACAAATCAGGTCCAACAATGTATAAAAAATTATACATCATGACCAAGTGGCATTTATCTCAGGTATGCCAGTTGGTTTAGCATTATAAAATCAATTAATGTAATCCATCACATCAACAGTCCAAGAAAAATTACATGAGTATATCAATAGCTGCAGGAAAAGCATTTGACAAAATCCAATATCCATTCATGATAAAAACTCTCAGTAAACTATGAATAGAGGGGAACTTACTCAATTGATAAAAAATATCTACAGAATCCTATGGCTAATGTCATACTTAATGGTATGAAACTCAAATTTCTAAGATCAGGAGCAAAGAAAGAATATCCCCTCTTACCACTCATTTTCAAATTCATACCAGAAGTCCTAGCTAATACTGCAAGATAAGAAAAGGAAATGAAAGGTATACAGATATGGTAGGAAGAAAAAAATACTATCTTTGTTCACAGATGACATGACTGTTTAGGTAGAAAATCTGAGAGAATCAACAAAAAAATCCTGTAACTAATAAATGATTATAGCAGAGTTGCAGGATATAAAGTCAAAAGTCAATCATTTACCTAAATAACTGCAATGAGCAAATGGAATTTGAAATAAAAAATACAATACCATTTTCATAGAATCCAAAAACATGAAATATTTAAGTGTAAATCAAATAAAAATGTAGAAGATATATATGAGGAAAATTACAAAACTGATGAAATAGATGAAAGAACTGAATAAATACAGATGTTCCATGTTGATGGATAAAAAGACTCAATATTGTCAAGATGTCAGTTTTTCCCTATTTGTTCTATTGATTCAATGCAGTCCCAATGAAAATACCAGCAATTATTTTGGGTATCTCAACAAACTGATTCCAAAGTTGATATGGAGAGGCAAAAGACCAGAATAGACAATACAATATTGAAGGAGAAGAACAATGTTGGAAGAAAGACACTACCCGAAGATGGCAGAGAAGTAGCAGGCTGAGACGACATCAGGCAGCAGGAGATCAGCTAGATAGCCTATCAAACCATTCCAAACACCTACGAATCAAACAGGAGATTGAAGAAAAGAAGAACAACAATTCTAGAAACAGAAAATCAACCACTTTCTAAAAGGTAGGACCAGCGGAGAAGTGAATCCAACGCGACGGGAAGATAGACCCCGGGGGGAGGGGCCGGCTCCCAGCAAGTGGTGGAACAACGGAGCACAAAATCAGGACTTTTAAAAGTCTGCTCCATGGAGGGACATGGCTCCAGAGGCTAAACTGGGGTGAAGACCTCACGGGGACAGCGTGGACTCAGGTCCCACGGGGTCACAGAAGGATCGGGGGTGTCTGAGTGTTGCAGAGTTCACAGGTATTAGAGTGGGGAAGCCGGCTGTGGAGACAGAGCCGAGGAGTGAGCTCTCAACTTGGGGTTTCCTAGAGCCGTAATCCGTGACATGGGCCAGTGCTCTGTGAGAGGGGTCCATACAAGATCCGGGGAGACTCCGACCCGGGAGAGCTCAGGGATCTACGGGGTCCGGAGACTCCAGGTGGGACTCTGCCAGAGACAGAGGCGCTTGGTCACAGTCTGGGTGACATTGGAGCACAGCCAGAAGCCAGTGAGACGGGACTGATTATGCACGATTTTCTCCAAGCGCGGCCAGAGGCTGGGGAGACGGGAGTGATTAAGTGCTTTTCTCTGAAGGCACACTGAAGACTGGGGACCCTAGCTCTCAGCAAGTTTTAGTGACAAAGAGAAAATCCTGAAAGCAGCACGGGACAAGAAGTCTGTAACATACAATGGTGAAAATATTAGATTGGCAGCAGACTTATCCACAGAGACCTGGCAGGCCAGAAAGAACTGGCATGACATATTCAGAGCACTAAACGAGAAAAACATGCAGCCAAGAATACTTTATCCAGCTAGGTTATCATTGAAAATAGAAGGAGAGATAAAAAGCTTCCAGGACAAACAAAAACTGAAAGAATTTGTAAACACCAAACCAGTTCTACAGGAAATATTGAAAGGGGTCCTCTAAGCAAAGAGAGACCCTAAAAGTATTATCAAAAAGGAACAGAGACAATATACAGTAACAATCACCTTACAGGCAATACAATGGCACTAAATTCATATCTCTCAATAGTTACCCTGAACGTAAATGAGCTAAATGCCCCAATCAAAAGACACAGGGTTTCAGAATGGATAAAAAAAAAAACAAAACCATCCATATGCTGCCTACAAGAAACTCATCTTAGACCTGAAGACAC
>RCUC01015705.1:0-13667 GCA_003697995.1 Taxidea taxus jeffersonii
CTTTGGCTCGGGTCATGATCTCAGGGTCCTGGGATGGAGCCCTGCATCGGGCTCTCTGCTCAGCAGGGAGCCTGCTTCCCCCCTCTCTCTGCCTGCCTCTCTGCCTACTTGTGATATCTGTCAAATAAAGAAAAAAATTAAAAAAAAATTTTTAAAGATTTTATTTCTTTATTTGACAGACAGAGATCACAAATAGGCAGAGAGGCAGGCAGAGGAGCGGGAGCGGGGGGTGGGGTGGGGTGGGGTGGGGTTGGGGGGGTGGAGCAGGCTACCCGACGAGCAGAGAGCCCGATGCGGGGCTCAATCCCAGGACCCTGACATCATGACCTGAGCCAAAGGCAGAGGCTTAACCCACTGATCCACACAGGCGCCCCTAAAAATATTTTTTAAAAAGAGAAAATCTGAAAAGATTTATAACAAGAGGTTGGATTAATAGTTTCTTTTTTCATTTTTAAAGCTATCTCTACACCCAACATGGGGCTCAAACTCATGACTTTGAGGTCAAGAGCTGCATGTTCCACCGAGTAGGTCAGCCAGGTGCCCCAAGAGACTGAATTAATAATTTTTAAAAGTTCCCACAAAAGAAGTCCAAGCCCAGATGGCTTCACTCATGAATTCTACAAAACATTTAAAGAAAAATTAACAACAAGGGCACCTGGGTGGGTCAGTTGCATTAAGCGTCTGCCTTCAGCTCAGGGCATGATCCCAGGGTCTTGGGATTGAGCCCCACATCAGGCTCCCTGCTCAGCGGGGAACCTGCTTCTCCCTCTCCCACTCCCCTTGCTTGTATTCCCTCTCTCACTGTGTCCCTCTGTGTCAAATAAATAAATAAAATATTTGAAAAAGAAAAATTAACACCAATCCTTCATACATTCTTTTTCTTTCTTAAAGATTTTATTTTCTATTTTAGGGAGAGAAAAAGAGAGAAAGAGTTTGTGCACGTGCTCAGGGAGGGGGCAGAAGAGGATGGAGAGGGAAAGGGAGAGGATCTCAAGCGGACTCCGAAATGACTGTGGAGCCCAGTATGGGGCTTGATCTCACAATCCCGAGACGATAACCTGAGCCGAAACCAAGAGTTGGACTCTTAACCAACTGACCCACCCAGGTGTCCCCTTCATATATTCTTTCAGAAAATAGAGGAGGAACAAATGTTTCCAGACTCATTCTGTTAGGCCGTCATGGTCCTGATATTAGAGAGAAAAGGACATCACAGGGACACCTGGGTGGCTCAGGTCATGCTTAAGTGTCTGCCTTTGGCTCAGGTCATGATCCCAGGATCCTGGGATCGAGTCCCGCATTAGACTCCTTGCTCCTCGGGGAGCCTGCTTCTTCCTCTGCCTGCCGTTCCCTCTGCTTGTGCTCTCTCTCTGCCAAATAAATAAATTAAACATTTTTTTCTTTTTAGAAGACTTAACAAAAGAAAACTACAGAGCAATAACCCTATGACTGTAAATGCATAAATAAACAAAATATTGGCAGACCCAATCCAGTAACCTATAAAAAGAATGATACACCATGAACATGTGGGATTTTTAAAATTTTTTTTTAATTTTTATTTATTTGTCAGAGAGAGAGGGGGAGAGAGCTAGAGAGCACAGGCAGACAAAGTGGCAGGCAGAGGCAGAGGAAGAAGCAGGCTCCCTGCCCAGCAAGGAGCCCGATGTGGAACTTGATCCCAGGACGCTGGGATCATGACCTGAGCTGAAGGCAGCCGCTTAACCAACTGAGCTACCCAGGCGTCCAGAACATGTGGGATTCAACCCAGGAATTTAAGGTTGGTTCAGTATCTAAAAATCATCAAAAATCATCTTCTTCATTCAGAAGAAGCATTTGACAAAATCTAACACCTTTTTAGGATTTAAAAAATAAAACACTCAGTATACTAGGAATAGAAGAAACTCCTGAACCAGATAAAGAATTTCTATGAAAACCAAAACAAAACAAAATAAATGACAGCCAACATCCTACTGAATGGGGAAAAAAATGAAAGCTTTTCCCTTAAGATAAGGAAGGATATCTGCTTCCACCACTTCTAGTCAACATTGAAAGGGGTTCTAGCTAAGGCAATTAGGCAAAAAAAAAAAGAATAAATAAGGAAAGGAGGGAGGGATGGAGAAAGGGAAGGAAGGAAGGAGAGAAGGAGGAGAGAAAATTTTTTAAAAAGGAAAGAAATAAAAGGCATCCAGATTAAAGAGGAAGTAAAATTATCTCTCTTTGCAGATGACATGATTTTGTAAGTAGAAAATCCTAAGGAAATCACGAAAAGTCTATTAGAACCAATAAACAAATTCAACAAGTTCGTAAGATACAAGATCAAAATACAGTTGTCTTCTTTCTTCAGATGCTCAATTTCACATCGGGGCAAGTACCTTTTCTTGAGTATCTCAAAAAATTTCTAAGCAAAGATAGGGAACATATTGCTATTTTTATATCAGGACATAGAGAAATAGCTCATTCTTTTTATTCTACTATATTCTCCTTTAAGTATGCACAATACTTTCTTTATGGCACTAAATGAGAGACATTCAGATAGTTTCCTGGTGTTTTACTATCACAAACAATATTGCAATGAGCGTTTTTAGGCATACGTGTATTTCTATGCTTTGTATCCCGAGAAATGGAATCATAAGCGCAAAGGTTATGTACATCTGTAGTTTTGACAACTATTGCCAAATGGTCCTCCAAAGAGAGCAGACATATCTACTGACAGCACATTTGATCACTGCTACCCCGCATCCCTTCAGTGCTGAACTATCAAAGCTCTTGATGTTGCCTAATCTGATAAAATTTTATACTTATTGTTTCAGTTTGCATTTACCTGTGAGAAAAGTTAAGCATCTTTTCAGATGTTTCATTTCCTCTCCTTTTCTTTGAACTTTGCCTTTCTTTTCCTTTCTTGGCTTGTTGGTCTTAGATTTACTAGAATTCTTAATTCACTAAGTAAATCAGCCTTTTGGGGCACCTGGGTGGCTCAGTCAGTTTAGCATCTGACTCTTGACTTCGGCTCAGGTTAGGATCTCAGGGTCATGAGATGGAGCCCCACACCTGGCTCTGTGCTGGGCACAGAGACTGCTTAAGAAAATTTCTGTCTCTCTCTCTCTGCTCCTGTCCCCCATGCTCTCTCTCTCTCTCTCTCTCAATAAATAAATAAATAGGCATTCTGTTGTTATACATAAGCTACTCCAATTTGTTAGGTTGCAAAATCTCCCCTCCTCCCACCTGGCCTTTATTTTATCATTTCTCTTTCCACATTAGTTATGGTATATTTCTCCTTGAGGAAAATTTTAAATTATATGTTGTCAAATTATTGCTTTTTTTTCCCTTTAAGTTGTATGAGCTTGCCTCCACACTAAGATCACAGAAGTAAGTCTCCCATGTATCCATGGGATACAACATCCTTCTAATACTTTCATGTTTTTACTTTCTAATATTTCAATCCCTGAACCAGCAGGAAGTTATTTTAATGTAAACCGGGATTTAACTTTCTTTCTTGCAAATGGGTAACCAGTTAGTCCATCATTTATTTAAATAACCAGTCCATACAGCTCAGAAATGCCACTTACATCACCTACTAAATTTCCCCACGGATTAGGGTCCCTTTCAGGACTCTCATTTCTTTTCCACTGTTCTGAATGTCCATTTGTGTACAGAACCAAACTGTTTTATAATAGATTCCAATTGACTTCTTTTTTTTAAAAGATTTTTATTTATTTATTTGACAGACAGAGATTACAAGTAGGCAAGAGAGGCAGACAGGGAGAGAGAGGAGGAAGCAGGCTTTCCGCGGAGCAGAGAGCCTGACGTGGGGCTTGATCCCAGGACCCTGGGATCATGACCCAAGCCGAAGGCAGAGGCTTTAAACCCACTGAGCCACCCAGGTGCCCCTCCAATTGACTTCTAACAGATTTCAATATCTGGTAGTGCTAATACTTGATTTCAGCGAGAAAAGCTGGTTCTCACTCAGACTTGTACAACAGACATGATATTGGCCATGTAGATCGTGAGGCCACCTGTTCAGAACCAGAAAGGGCAGTCTGTTCAAACTTTCTGTGAGTTACCCTGGCTCATATTTCTAACATTCACTGTATTGGATAAAAGGCCTTCACTGAGGCACAAAAACTTGGACCTGGGGCTGGGGGTAATGAGCCAGCAGGTCTACTCTCTCCTCTGACAAAGGGTCTCATATCAGGGCGCTGGGTGGCTCAGTCATTAAGCGTCTACCTTCAGCTCACGTCATGATCCTGGGGTCCTGGGACTGAGTACTGCATTGGGCTCCCTGCTCAGTGGGGAGCCTGCTTCTCCCTCTCCCTCTGTCTGCTGTTCCCCCTGCTTGTGCTCTCTCTCTCTCTCCAACAAAGAAATAAATAAAATCTTTTTAAAAATAAAATAAATAGGGGTGCATGGGTAGCGCAGTGGGTTAAGCCTCTGCCTTCAGCTCAGGTCATGATCTCAGGGTCCTGGGATCGAGCCCTGCATCAGGCTCTGTGCTCAGGAGGGAATCTGCCTCTGCCTCCCTCTCTGCCCACCTCTCTGCTTTTTTTTGTGATCTCTCTCTGTCAAATAAATAAATAAAAATAAAATCTTTTTAAAAATAAATAGAATAAAATAAGTAAAACAGGAAAAAATATCACTGACTTCTCGTTTCCAGTCTACCATATAAGGAGCTTAGAAGTCACCACTCTATCCTAACAAGTAAAAATATGAACAAACTGAAAATCAACTCTTCTTAGATCCATCAAAGAAGTGAGGTCACAGGGCAAACTGCTGCCCCCAAAATTACAGAAAGAGACAAACATACAGAGAATGACAGCACATGGGAGCAGATAACCAGCACCATGGTAGGAAAATATGAACTGAAACCAATGAATCGTTGCTGGCTCAGTGTGGACCAGTCTAAGAATTAAAAATTCCTGGGGGACTCAGTCATAGGGAGGGCTTCACAGTTTTGTGAGTTTTACCTCCAGGAGCTTGACATTGTTCTCACAGGGAAAAATCCTTTAGGGTTTCCAGCAGGAGGAAGAATAAATGAAATCATTTTGAAAGATGCTAGACCATTCTGTTCTTCCTCTTCTTTTTTAGACCATTCTGTTCTTAACAAGGTCTGTCCTCAGGAGAAACTATTTTACCAGAGTCTAACCTGCTGGGGTTTTATCAGACCCTAATCAACATATGCGAAGGGACATATTCAACTCTAGCCTGCTCTAGCCATCCACATGGGGGAGGGGAAATGCCCAGGTACAGCTCCATAATGGTGAAGGGGTCAATTCTCCAAGAAGGTCAGGGTCCAGGGGTGCAAACTCACGAAAAACTGAGACCTTATCATAGGATTCTAGAAAACTTCCCTTCCCCCCACACCTATTTACCACTGTTCCTTGTACCCAGTATATCAGGTCAACCTTCCAAAAAAATTGTAGGGCATACTAAACAGTCAAAAAGAGACTGAAGAGAAAGAGCAAGCATCAGAACCAGACCCAGATATGGCAGGGATGTTGGAATTATCAGACTGAATTATTTATTTTTAAATATTTTGAGGAATTTCTTTATTCATTTGTCAGAGAGAGAGAGAGAGAGAGGGAGGGAGGGAGACAGACAGCACACAAGCAGAGGGAGCAGCAGGCACAGGGAGAAGCAGACTCCCGCTGAGTAAGGAGTCCAATGAGGGACTTGATCTCAGGATCCTGGGATCATGACCTGAGCTGAAGGCAGACGATTAACCGACTGAGCCACCCAGGTGCCCCTATCAGAGAATTTAAAACAGCTATGATTAGGGGACGCCTGGGTGGCTCAACTAGTTAAGCGACCAACTCTTGATTTCACCTCAGGTCCTGATCTCAGTGTCCTGGGATGGAGCCCCACCTCAGGCTCTATGCTCAGCGGGGAGTCTGCTTGAGGATTTCTCTCCCCCTCCCTGTCCCACCTCTCATACTCTCTCTCTCTGTCTCTGAAATAAATTAATTTAAAAAAACCTATGATTCTTATGATAAGAGTTCTGATGGAAAAAGTGGGCAATATGAAAGAACAGATGGATAATGTAAGCAGAGAGTTGGGAATCCTAAGAAAGAGCCAAACGGCAATTCTAGAGACCAGAAACAACATAACGGAAATGAAGACTGATTTGAATGGCTCATTAGTGGACTGGAAAAGACTGAGGAGAAAATATCTGAGCTTGAGGATACGTCAATAGAAACTTCCAAAGCTGAAAAGCAAAGAGAGAAAAGACTAAAGAAAAAAAAAAACCGGGGCACCTGGGTGGCTCAGTGGGTTAAAGCCTCTGCCTTCGGCTCAGGTCATGGTCTCAGGGTCCTGGGATTGAGCCCCACATCGGGCTCTCTGCTCTGCAGGGAGCCCGCTTCCTCCCTCTCTCTCTGCCTGCCTCTCTGCCTACCTGTGATCTCTGTCTGTCAAATAAATAAATAAAATCTTTAAAAAAAAAAAGAAAAAAAACACAGAACACCATATCAAAAGATTGTGGGACAACTATAAAAGGTGTAATATATGTGCAATGGAAATGCCAGGAGAAGAAAGAGAGAAAGGAACAGAAGCAATATCTGAAGCCATAATGACTGAAAATTTCCCCCAAAGAAATGTCAGATGCCAAACCACAGATCCTGGAAGCTAAGAAAACACTAGGCAAAATGAATGGCCCTAAAAATCTACATCTAGGTATATTATATTCAAACTGCAAAAAAAAAATTCAAAGCTTAAAGAAAAAAAATCTTGAAAAAAGCCAGAGGAAAAAAACACCTTACCTTAATTTTTTAAAATACTTATTTATTAGAGAGAGAGAGCACACGCACATGCAGGGGGGCACAGAGGGAGGGGAAGAGGGAGAGGCAGAGGGTGGGGGAGAGAATCTTAAGCAGACTCTCTGCTGAGCACAGAGTTGGATGCGGGGCTTCATCTAATGACCCTGAAATCATGACCTGAGCTGAAGGCAGATGCTTAACTGACTGAGCCACCCAGGCACCTCCAAAACACCTTATCTTTAGAGCAAAAAGAAGAATTATATCTGACTTTTCCTCAGAAACCATGAAAGGAAGAAGAGAGTGAAGTATTTACAGTGTTGAGAGAAGAAAACTACTAAAGTATGATTCTTTACCCTGCAAAATTACTCTTCAAATATGGAGAAAGACTTTCTCAAAAAAAAAAAAAACCCCAAAACTTGAGTGAATTTGTTTTCAGTAGACTTATCTTGCAAGAAGTGGTAAAAGTTCTTCAGGCAGAAGGAAAGTGATATAGGTCAGAAACTTAGATCTACATAAAGAAAGGTAAAGTAAAAAACTTGTATTTTTCTTACTCTTAATTGATCTAACATAAAAGTTTGTTCAAAATAACATTACAACAGCATATTCAATTATGTATGCTGAGGAAGATAGACAGACAGAGGTATGTAACCATCCTCATGTATAAGTGAAATGAATAACAGCAATAATACAGGGACAGAAGGGAAAAATTAGGAATATTTCATGATGATAAAGTACTTGCATTACCCATGAAATTGTTGCTTGCAAGTGGACCTGGATTAGTCGTAAATATCTACTGCAAACTCTAAGGCAACAACTAAAAAAATGTATAGCTGATATGCTAAGAAAGGAAAGAAAATGGAATCATATAAAATGCTCAGTTAATATAAAACTACAAAAGGCCGAAAAAGAGTGGAAGACAAAAATAAGAACAGCGACTAAAGCAACAAATAGAGAAGAGTAACAAATATGGCAGCTATTATTTCAACTGTATCAACAATCACTTTTAACATCAATGGTCTAAATATATTGATTAAAAAACACATATTATCAGAATGGATTAAAAATAAGACCCAACTATATGTTGCCTCCAAGAAACCACTTGAAATATAAAGTCACATATAGACTAAAAGTAAAGAGAAAGAGAAAGACATACCAGGCTAACAATAATTGAAAGAAAGTGGGAGTAGTTCAAACATAGCTCAAACAGAACAGACTTCAGAGTAAGGAAGGTTATCAAGGATAAAGAGGGGGAATTACATAATGTTAAAGGGGTCAATCGTCCAAGAAAACATAACCCTTAATGTGCATGAACCTAACAAGAGAGCATCAAAAATATATGAAGTAATAAGTGACAGACCCGCAAGGAAATATAAGCGAATTAACTCTTACAGTTAGAGACTTCAATATTCCTCTTTCAGGTATGGACAAATCCAGCAAGCAGAAAACAAGTTAAGGACATAGTTGAATTCCATAGCACCATCAATCAACATGATACAATTGACATCTACAGACTACAGACTATTCATCAAAAACAGCAAATTAGGGGCGCCTGGGTGGCTCAGTGGGTTAAAGCCTCTGCCTTCGGCTCAGGTCATGATCTCAGGGTCCTGGGACTCTCTGCTCACGCATGGGGCTCTCTGCTCAGCAGGGAGCCTGCTTCCCCCTCCCTCTCTGCCTGCCTCTGCCTGCTTGTGATCTCTGTCTGTGAAATAAATAAATAAAATCTTTAAAAAAACCAGAAAAGTACACATTCTTCTCAAGTTCACATGGAACATCCACCAAGGTACAACAAATTCTGGGCCATAAAACCCATCTTAAGTTTTAAAAAAATGGAAATCGTATATGTCTGCCCTCAGACCAGAGTTAAATTAACCTAGAAATCAGTAACAGTAAGGTTGCTGGAAAATCCCCGAATACTCAGAGATTAAACAACACACTTCAATTTTTTAAAGAGATTTTATTTATTTATTTGTCAGAGAGATAGAGAGGGACAACGCACAAGCAGAGGGAGTGGCAGGCAGAGGGAGAAGCAGGCACCCTGCTGAGCAAGGAGCCCCATATGGGACTTGATCCCAGTGATCATGACCTGAGCTGAAGGCAGATGCTTAACTGACTGAGCCACCCAGATGTCCCTAAATAACACACTTCTAAATAACAATGGGTCAAAGAAGAAATCTCAAGAGAAATTTTTAAAATAAGTGAAAATGAAATCACAACTCATCAAAACTTGTGGAATGCAGCAAAAGGAGGACCTAGAGGGAAGTTTATAGCATTGAATGCCTATATTAGACAAGAAAAAAGATCTAAAATCAATAATCTAAGCTTCTACTTTAGAAAACTAGAATAAAAAGAGCAAATAAAATCCAAAATAAGCAGAAGAATAGAAATAATAAAAATGAGAGCAAGAAACTGAAAACAAGCAATGAATAGGGAAAACAAAAGCAAAATCTGGTCCCTTGACAAGATCAATAAAATTGATAAGCCCTTAGCCAAGCTAACTAAGAAAGAAAGAAGACAGAAATTATTAGTATCAGAAAGGAAAAGTGAAATCACTATAGATCTCATGAGCAAAAAAAGATAATAAAGGAATGTTATGGACAACTCTCTGCCCACAAATTTCATACCCTAAAATGAAATGGACCAACTCCTTGAAAGACATTCTGCCAAAACTCACACAAAAAGAAACAATATGAATAGGCCTATATCTATTACAGAAACTGAATCAATAATTAATAGCCTTCCAAAACAGAAAGAACCAGGCCCAGATATGCTTCCTGATGAGTTTCATCCATTTCTTTTCAACATCTCATGGGAAATTTCAGCTAATACAGTAAGACTAAAAAAAAGTATATAAATAATATGAATGATTTAAATTAATAATTAAATCTGGGTTCACAGGGACACTATTGTCTACATAGAAAATCTGAAAGACTCGACAAAAAATTCTCCTTAAACTAATAAACGATAACAGCAGGGTTGCCAAATACAAGGCTAATATACAAAAGTCAATTGCTTTCCCATATGCTAAGCAATGAACAAGTGAAATTGGAACTTAAAAACACAATACCCTTTACATCAGTACCCCCAAAATGAAATACCTGGTATAAATCTAAGATCTATATGAAGAAAATTACAAAACTTTGATGAACAAAACCAAAGAAGAACTAAATAAATGGAGAGATATTCCATGTTCATAGACAGGAAGATTCAATATTGTCATGATGTTAGTTCTTCCCAATCTGATGTACAGATTCAATGTAATCCCAGTAAAAATCCCAGCAAGTTAATTTGTGGATATCAACAAACTGATTCTTAAGTTTAAGTGGAGAGGCAAGACTCAGAATAGCCAACACAACATTGAAGGGGAAGAACAAAAATAAGTATCAGTGGAATGGATTAGAAGGCCCAGAAATAGATCTGCATAAATAAAGTTCACTGAGATTTGGCAAAGGAGCAAACACAATGCAATGACATAAAAAGAGTCTTTCCAACAAATGGTGCTAGAACAACTGGGTATCCACGTGCAAAAATGAATCCAGACACAGACCTTACACACTTCACAAAAAAGTAACTCAAAATGTATCACAGACCTAAATGCAAGACACAAAACTATAAAGCTCCTAGAAGATAACATCTAGGAGAAAGTCTAGATGACTTTGGGTATGGCAATGACTTGAAGATCCATGAAAGAAATAGTTGATAAGCTGGATTTCATTAAAATACAAACATTTTTGCTCTGCAAAAGACAATATAAATGGAATGAGAAGACAAGCCATAGAGTGGGAGACAATATTTGCAAAAGGACCATTATCCAAAGTATATAAAGAATTCTTAAAACTCAACGATAAGAAAACAAACAATAAAAAATAGGCCAAAGATTTGTTGGTGAGGGGAATTTTGAGGTGAGTGTGGCTGAGAGTTGAGGACTCCTTTCTTTCATACTGGCCCCCACTTGTGGGTTATGGAGGCTCCAACTAGGGGGTGGCAACCCTGAGAATAAGAGAACTGTGACTGCCCTTTGACCTTGCTTATGAGTCGTGGATACCACTCCAAGGGAGGCAAGCCAAGGATATCTGAATGCTGCCTTTCCCTCCACTGAGCACTCATCTCCTCAAGTGGGGGGTGTTATTCAGAACAACACCATTGTCCCTGTCCATAGCACCAGAGTTTTGCCCCTTGGGAGAAGAGGACCATAGAACAGAGACCTCTGAATCCTTCCCCAGAGGAATGGACTTTATTTATAACAGAAAGTGGAGAAATTCAAGGCTAAGTTTACTCTTTAAAAAGGTGGTTAAGCGTCTGCCTTCAGCTCAGGTCATGATCCCAGGTCCTGGGATGGGCCCCAAATTGGGGTCCCTGCTGAGTAGGGAGTCTAATTCTCCCCCAACCCTCTCTCTCTGCCTCTCTCTCTCCCTCTCTGTGTAAAATAAATAAATAAAATCTTTTTTTTTTTTTAAGTGGAGGTAGGGGCACCTGGGTGACTCAGTCATTAAGCATCTGCCTTCAGCTCAGGTCATGATCCCGGGATTCTGGGATCGAGCCCGGCACCAGACTCCCTGCTCAGCAGGGAGCCTGCTTCTTCCTCTCCTGCTCCTCCTGCTTGTGTTCCCTCTCTCGCTGTGTCTCTCTTTGTCAAATAAATAAATAAAATCTTTTTTAAAAATGGAGGTGGTGGTAAAGGGCGGCTGAGAGGAGAATGATAGATTAATTGGGGATGGAGACTAAATTGTAGACAGGTTAGTTTGCTGGAGAGATACAAGGAAAGAGACAGCTGAGAAGAGTCTTCCTGGATTAGAACAGATTTCAGACTCTGATCTAGGAAACTCTCCCTTCAAAGGAGCCCCAATTTGATTGGATCAGATTGAGGAACAATGTACGCTTTAGGGGATTATTGCAAACACTAGAACAATTTGCTGACAATTAGAGGAACTTAATAGCTGAGTGTGGCCAAAGAGCCCTGCCAAAACCCAGGATGTTTGTGGACATCCTGGGGCTGTGCCCCTAAGGACCATCACAGGCTTCACCCTAGGACTGTGGGGTGATTAGACTTCACTAAAATAATTCAGTCAGTGACTAAACAAGCAAACAAAAAACTAACATAAATGAGCCCTAGGGTCGGGGTGGTGAGACCAGTACCCCGAGTTGCTACAATGAACTATCTAAAATGTCCAGTTTATGGGGCGCCTGGGTGGCTCAGTGGGTTAAAGCCTCTGCCTTCGGCTCAGGTCCTGATCCCAGAGTCTGGGATCTCTGCTTTCTCTCTTTCTGTCAAACAAATAAATAAAATCTTAAAAAAAAAAAAAGAAAATGAGCAGCATCGAAAATACATTGAACCAAGGAGGCACAAGATTTATACACTGAAAATTTCAGAACACTGATTAAAGAAATTAAAGCCCAAATAAATGGAAACATGCTCTGTGTTCATGGACTGAAAGACATAAATACTACCCAATGTTATCTACAAATTCAACACAATCCTTATCAAAACCTCAATGGCTTTTTTTTTGCATAAATGGAAGAGCTAACTCTAAAATTCATATGTACTTGAAGGGGACCTTAAAGAGCCACATCACTCTTGACAAAGAACAGCAAAGTTGGAGGACTCAGCACTTCTGGATTTTTAATCAGACTGGGAAGATACAGTAATCAAAACCACATGGTATTGGCATGAATACATATAGACAAGTGGGATAAAACTGAGAGTCCAGTAATAAACCCATTCATCTATGGACAACTGATTTTTGACAAGAATGCCAACACTATTCAATGGGAGAATAGTCTTTTCACCAAATAGTTCTGGGAGGCACCTGGGTGGCTCAGTCATTAAGCATCTGCCTTCAGCTGAGGTCATAATCCCAGGGTCCTGTGCCTGGCTCCCTGCTCAGCGGGGAGCCTGCTTTTCCCTCTCCCACTCCCCCTGCTTGTGTTCCCTCTCTTGCTGTGTCTCTCTGTCAAATAAATAAATAAAATATCTTTAAAAAACACAAATAGTTCTGGAACAACTGGATAGCCACGTGCAAAAGAATAAAGTTGAGCTCTTACCTCTCCTCTCTCACCTATACAAAAATTAACTCAAGGGGAACCTGGGTGGCTCAGTGGGTTAAAGCCTCTGTCTTTGGCTCAGTCATGATCCCAGGGTCGGGGGATCAAGCCCCGCACTGGGCTATCCGCTCCACGGGGAGCCTGCTTTCTCCTTTCTCTCTCTCTCTGCCTGACTCTCTGCCTACTTGTGATCTGTCTGTCAAATAAATAAATAAATAAATATTAACTCAAAATGAATCCAAAGAACAAAATATAAGAGCTAAAATTATGAAGTTCTTAGAAGAAAACATGGGGATAAATCTTCATGACCATAAATTTGGCAATGGATTCTTAGATAGGACACCACAGCATCTGCAACAAAAGATACAATCGATCAATTGGACCTCCCAAAATTTAACACTTTTGTTCATCGAAAGACAGTATCAAGAGAGTAAAAGAACAAGTCACAGAAAACACTTGCAAATTGTATATCTGATAACAGTCTAGTATCCAGAATATATAAAGAACAATTACAACCCAACAACCACAACAAAAAAACAACAAATCACCCAAATACAAACGAGCAAATGGATATTTCTCCAAAGAAAATATATAGATGGCCAACAAACACATGAAAAGATGCTTAACATCATGACTATTAAGGGGATTCAGATCAAAAGTACAATGAACCATCACTTCCCGTCCACCAGGATGGTTATAATCAAAACGATACTCAATAACAAGTGTTGATAAGGATGTGGAGAGATGGTACAGCCACTTTAGAGAACAGTTTCACCATTCCTCAAAGGGGTCACCACATGACCCAGCAATCCCACTCCTAGGCTCCAAGAGAATTAAAAACAAATACCCACACAAAATCTTGCCAATTCAAAAGTCCAT
>RCUC01015710.1:0-12604 GCA_003697995.1 Taxidea taxus jeffersonii
CTCCTTTAGGTGTAGGGTTGGGTTGTATATTTGAGACCTTTCTTGTTTCTTGAGAAAGGCTTGTATCACTATATATTTTCCTCTCAGGACTGCCTTTGCTATGTCCCACAGATTTTGGTCCATTGTGTTTTCATTATCATTTGTTTCCATGATTTTTTCAATTCTTCTTTAATTTCCTGGTTGATCCATTCATTCTTTAGAAGGATGCTGTTTAGTCTCCATGTATTTGGGCTCTTTCCAAATTTCCTCTTGTGATTGAGTTCTAGCTTCAAAGCATTGTGGTCTGAAAATATGCAGGGAATGATCCCAATCTTTTGGTACCGGTTGAGACCTGATTTATGACCCAGGATGTGATCTATTCTGGAGAATGTTCCATGGGCACTAGAGAAGAATGTGTATTCTGTTGCTTTGGGATGGAATGTTCTGAATATATCTGTGATATCCATCTGGTCCAGTGTGTCATTTACGACCTTTATTTCCTTGTTGATCTTTTGCTTGGATGATCTGTCCATTTCAGTGAGGGGCGTGTTAAAGTCTCCTACTATTATTGTATTCTTGTCAATGTGTTTCTTTGATTTTGTTATTAATTGGTTTATATAGTTGGCTGCTCCCATGTTAGGGGCATAGATATTTAAAATTGTTAGATCTTCTTGTTGGACAGACCCTTTGAGTATGATATAGTGTCCTTCCTCATCTCTTATTATACTCTTTGGCTTAAAATCTAATTGATCTGATATAAGGATTGCCACCCCAGCTTTCTTCTGATGTCCATTAGCATGGTAAATTGTTTTCCACCCCCTCACTTTCAATCTGGATGTGTCCTCAGGTCTCAAATGAGTTTCTTGTAGGCAGCATATCGACGGGTTTTGGTTTTCTATCCATTCTGAAACCCTGTGTCTTTTGATTGGGGCATTTAGCCCATTTACATTCAGGGTAACTATTGAGAGATATGAATTTAGTGCCATTGTATTGCCTGTAAGGTGATTGTTACTGTATATTGTCTCTGTTCCTTTCTGATTGAATACTTTTAGGGTCTCTCTTTGCTTAGAGGACCCCTTTCAATATTTCCTGTAGATCTGGTTTAGTGTTTGCAAATTCTTTCAGTTTTTGTTTTTCCTGGAAGCTTTTTATTTCTCCTTCTATTTTCAATGATAACCTAGCTGGATATAGTATTCTTGGCTGCATGTTTTTCTCGTTTAGTGCTCTGAATATATCATGCCAGTTCTTTCTGGCCTGCCAGGTCTCTGTGGATAAGTTTGCTGCCAATCTTATATATTTTCCATTGTATGTTACAAACTTCTTGTGCTGGGCTGCTTTGAGGATTTTCTCTTTGTCGCTAAGACTTGTAAATTTTACTATTAGATGACGGGGTGTGGACCGATTTTTATCAATTTTGAGGGGGATTCCCTGCACCTCTTGGATTTTGATGTTTGTTCCCTTTGCCATATTAGGGAAATTATCTACAATAATTCTCTCCAGTATACCTTCTGTTCCCCTCTCTCTTTCTTCTTCTTCTGGAATCCCAATTATTCTAATGTTGTTTCATCTTATGGTATCACTTATCTCTCGAATTCTCCCCTCATGGTCCAGTAGTTGTTTGTCTCTCTTTTGCTCAGCTTCTTTATTCTCTGTCATTTGGTCTTCTATATCACTAATCTTTCTTCTGCCTCATTTATCCTAGCAGTAAGAGCCTCCATTTTTTATTGCACCTCATTAATAGTTTTTTTTTTATTTTAACTTGATTAGATTTTAGTTCTTTTATTTCTCCAGAAAGGGCTTTTATTTCTCCGGACAGGGTTTCTCTAATATCTTCCATGCCTTTTTCGAGCCCAGCTTGAACCTTGAGAATCATCATCCTGAATTCTAGGTCTGACATATTACCAATGTCTGTATTGATTAGGTCCCTAGCCTTCGGTACTGCCTCCTGTTCTATTTTTTGTGGTGAGGTTTTCCGCCTTGTCATTTTATCCAGATAAGAATATATGAAGGATCAAATGAAATACTAAAAGGGTGGCAAAGACCCCAGGAAAATGTGCTTTAACCAAATCAGAAGAGAACCCAAATCTTGGCGGGGGTGGGGGGGAGAAAGGGGGTAAAAAGAAGTTCATAAAAGAGAAAAAAAATTTTAAAAAGAACACAAATAAAGAAAAAATATAAAAGAAGAAAAAAAAAAATATATATATATATTAGACTGGTGACTAGAACAGGGTCACGCACTTAATTTGGGTAGTATTTTGGTTTCTTATAAGAAACTACCTCCCAAATTTTAAAGAATGAAAAACATATATCAGGGTAAACACAATGAAGGGATGGAATATGACTATAAAGTTGAAAAAAAATTTTTTTTAAATTTCTAACAAAGGAGTTGATAAGGTAAGTTGGTAGAGAGAATAAAAAAAAAAAAAGAAAGTGGAGAGAACTTGCTTGGGCTGGAGACTAGATCAAGCCCGGTGCTAGATTTAGGGTGTATTTTGATCTATTGGAAGTTGTACCCCAAATTTTTTAGAAGAAAAAAAACCCTATGTGTATACAAAAAATAAAGTTAGATACAATGGAGGATAAAATATGACTATAATAAAGGTTCAAAAAAGATTTTTTTAAGAAAGTTATTAAGATAAACTAGTTAAAAAACTTTAGAAGAGGGACGCCTGGGTGGCTCAGTTGGTTAAGCAGCTGCCTTCGGCTCAGGTCATGATCCCAGCGTCCTGGGATCGAGTCCCACATCGGGCTTGCTTCTCTCTCTGCCTGTGCCTGCCACTCTGTCTGCCTGTGCTCACTCTCTCTGACAAATAAATAAAATCTTAAAAAAAAAAAAACTTTAGAAGAGGAAAGGGTAAAAGTTAAATAAAATTAGCAGAAGAGAAAAAAAAATTTTTAATTAATTTATTTTGCAAGACTAAAAATTCTGGGGAGAAAGCCATGAATTCCATGCTTTGCTTTCTCCTCTGGAATTCCACTGTTCTCCTTGGTAAGTGAACTTGGTCTTGGCTGGATTTCTTGTTGATCTTCTGGGGGAGGGGCCTCTTGTAGTGATTTTCAAGTGTCTCTGCCCCAGGCGGAATTGCACCGCCCTTACCAGGGGCCAGGCTAAGTAATCCTCTCAGGTTCTCTTTTGGGTGCTTTTCTTCCCTGAACGCTTTCTGTAGAGTTCTGGAGGATGGGAATGAAAATGGCAGCCTCCGAACCTCTGGCCCAGAGGAGCCGAGAGCTCTGGGCACCCCTCTTCAGTGCACCTTCAGAGAAGAACGCTTAATCACTCCTGTCTCCCCAGCCTCCAGCCGGGCTTGGAGAAAATCGCACGCGATCAAACCTGTCTCACTGGCCTCTGGCTCCACTCCGAGCTCACCCAGCCTGTGACCAAACATCTATGTCTCTGGCACAGAGTCCCACCTGGAGTCTCCGAACCCCACAGATCCTTGGGCTCTCCCAGGTCGGAGTGTCCCCAGATCTTGTGGGGACCCCACACACAGAACACCGGCCTGTGTCACGGATTATGGTTCAAGGTAACCCCAAGTTGAGAGCTCACTCCTCAGTTCTGTCTCCGCAGCCGGCTTCCCCGCTCTAATACCTGTGAGCTCTGCGACACTCAGACTCCCCTGATCCTTCTGTGACCCCGCGGGACTTGAGGCCACGCTTTCCTTGGGAGGTATTCACCCCAGTTTAGCCTCTGGAGTGATGTCCCTCCATGGAGCAGACTTTTGAAAGTCCTGATTTTGTGCTCCATTGTTCCGCTACTTGCCAGGAGCCAGCCCCTCCCACTGGGGTCTATCTTCCCGTCGCTTTGGATTCACTTCTCCACTGGTCCTACCTTTCAGAAAGTGGTCGATTTTCTGTTTCTTGAATTGTTGCTCTTCTTCTCTTCGATCTCCTTTTGGATTCGTAGGTGTTTGGAATGGTTTGATAAGCTATCTAGCTGATCTCCTGCTGCCTGATGTAGTCTCAGCCCGCTACTTCTCCACCATCTTGACCCCTCCTTCGGTTCCATTATGTCTTAAGTATTTTTTCTTAAATGCTGAAAAAAACTCATCAATACTCATTCACTAAATTGAGCTTTTCACTGAGGATATAGAAAGGTGTATTTCTTTGTTATCAAAGAGGTTAGAGTTCTAATGAGGAAATCAAACAATAAAATAAGACCTTTTAATACAATATGGTGATATTGTTACAGAAATGAGGTTATCAAGCTGTCCCCTTTGTTAAAGTTTTTTAGTGCCTCTGCACTGTACTCAAGGCTCCTAAAGATAGCAGACACCCTTGCAATAACATTTACTTATTCTCAGAGCATTATATTCTGCCACCCTGCCCCCAAATTCAGCCTGTGATGTGACCCAGAAATAGCCATAAGACAACATGTATCCTTTGTGTCATCACTCTCAAATTCAGTGTCCATACCGAGGATCATCAATTGCTTGCAGCACTCATTCCTACTGACACAATATCAGCAGCACCTACAAATTTTCTACATTTAGAGGTTGGAATTAGAAGCTCACAAGCCACCCATTGGCCCTAATGTGTCTTTATGACATGTTTAAGCTTTGTTCTCACATAAGCTAATGACCCCTGTCCAATCTTAGATGGGCTCCTGTCCAATCTTAGATTCATACATATGATGTCTTATGTTTGGAACAGTTTTTTACTCTTTTGCTTGGCTAATTCCTTCCTTCTTTTTAGGAGTTCAACTCTAGTTTCTCTAGGAAGTTTTCTTCAAACTCCCTCTTCTCTCAACCTATTCTCTGGCTAAGATAGGAATTCATCCTCTGCCGACTCTATGTACTCTTCTATCAAAGCGCCTTTTGAGTTGTCAGTTATGCCTCTGCCTATACCACTAACCTCAGTTTTGTACCTCCTACCAGTAGTGCCTAGTATGGTTTGGCTTATATAGAGATTTTTACTGAATGAAATAATGAATAATTGAATTTTTAACTAATAGTATATAAAGTAATAAAACAAAGTGAAAATGTTGGTCATGTTGAGAAAAACATTTTGTTACTGCTTTTCAGAATATACCACTTAATTTTATTTGTGTATGTGATTTATCCCAAGTGCAGTAGAACTGTGTGGGTGTACGTGTGTCAGTGTATTTTTCACATAATTAGAATATGACTTTGGTGGTAAATGGTAATAAGAGGGGTTATCCACATTGTGAAAGGATTTTTATATATTTTAAAAAATTTTATTTGACAGACAGAGATCACAAGTAGGCATAGAGGCAGGCGGGGGGGGCGGGGAGCAGACTCCCTGCTGAGCAGAGAACCCGATGCCAGGCTCCCAGGAGCCTGGGATCATGACCAGAGCCAAAGGCAGAGGCTTTAACCCACTGAGCCACCCAGGTGCCCCAGATTTTTATATTTTATATATATCAATAAATATAGATATATGTAATTTTCAAGTTATATAAATTAACAAAGTGTAATTGTAATTATAATTTGAGCACTATCATTATTTTATCATAATGTATCTGCACTGAAATGCAACATTTGAAATTTTTTTGAATTTTAAAGAAAAATATTTTCCATTTCAATAACAGGATACATAAAAGGATAATATTCTATTTATCCATTATAAATGTCACTGATCGTTTTCTGCTTTCTAAAACTGGGTCATAAAGGGGAATTTTTGGTAGTGGTATTTTCTCTCTAGATATGATGGATATTAGGACAGAGCCCAGTAATTAGGCACACAGACTCTAGAGTCAGATTAGGTTGAAAACCCAGTCAATTATCTATATGACTGAATAAGTTAATTGATCTTTCCTTGGCTCTCTTTCATCATCTTTAAAATAGGAATAATAATGGCACCTATCTCATAATTTTGTTGTAAAGAACAAACATATAATTCATGTTGAGGCTTTAGAACAGTATTTGCACATATTGCTTAATTAATATTAGCTACTGGTTTTGGCAAAATAAAAATGTAATCCAGAGAACGTATACTATTTACCCTGCCTGATAGCTCTCCTAACCGTACTGTATTGATTTCTTTCCTCTACAACCTCTTGAAGACTACTGTTCACAGTGTAAAATTTTCCAAGGCTTTCATGCCAAAACTTTTATTTTCAATTCTATTCAATATACAAAGTAAGACTAAGAACATTATGAAACAACAACCTTCATTTATTTTGTTAACTTCTGAATATCTGTCTGGAGAGAGACAACAATAAATTTATTGACGTTAACAAGCTCAAACTTCCAAATCAAATACTCACTATTGCATATAATTTATTCAGATACCAAAACTTTTGAAAGTATTTTCATTGTTATTCTCACCTGGCAAAAATAATACTTGTTTCTTGTAGAGTTTTTTTTAATTGAAACTTTTTAAAAAATCACCTGTAGTTCCACCAACCAGATAAAATAGCGGTCAATACTTGGGATCCATAACCTTCTAGCATTTTATGTACTTGTATTTTTTTTAAGATTATTTATTTATTTATTTGACAGACAGAGATCACAAGCAGGCAGAGATAGAGGAGGAAGCAGGCTCCCCGCCGAGCAGAGAGCCAGATGCAGGGCTCCATCCCAGGACCCTGGGATCATGACCCCAGCTAAAGGCAGAGGCTTTAACCCACTGAGCCACCCAGGCGCCCCTTATGTACTTGTATTTTTATGTACATACTCATTTTATAAATAGTAAGATTATATTTAACAGGCAGTTTTATAATCTGTCTTACCAACTTGAAAATAGATTGAGAATACAGGTACATATAATCACTGGCATCATTTTAAATAGCTGCCTGTCATTTATTTGGATAGATAAGTTACAGTTTATCTGTTTCTCTACTTTTGTGCATTTGTTTATCAGTTCATTAAGACAAGGAATATATACTTTTCTTCACACTTTTGAAAACATTTTGCTAAATTTCCTTCTGGAAAGACTGTTTTATTTCCACTAGCAATGTATGATTTCAATTTAATTAACAGTG
Source organism: Taxidea taxus jeffersonii (assembly GCA_003697995.1). NCBI lineage: Eukaryota > Metazoa > Chordata > Mammalia > Carnivora > Mustelidae > Taxidea > Taxidea taxus. The sequence continues at coordinate 6,923 of RCUC01015710.1, forward strand.
AAATTGCCATTTTTAAAAAGTATGTATTTGCTCAAGAAGATTGGATCATAGAAACCAAAGGGGTAGAGTTTCAAGGAAGGTCATTTTAGCAGTCCTGTAATGTAAGGACTGTGAGACAACCAGGGGACACTGGGGACATGTCCAGGAGAGGTTGAGAGGAGTGGTGGGAAAATATCCTATTTGGGGTTGAGGCAGGAATGAGAAGCCACAAAGTAGGACAATGACTATAGAATACATGTTTTAAAAAGATGTTAGCTAGAAGGTAGACAAAAGGGAAAGTTTAGAGAGCCTTAATCTGTTTAAGAAGGTAGACTCAATCTATCAGAGGACCCATCACCTGGATATCCCCTTACTATGAAAAGTAGAGATATGACAGTAAAAATATAAGATACATATAAAATATGTATATTGTTGGTGGAGTGGAGAGGCTACAAGAATTTGAGAAAGTTCTACTTGGTAGCTTTTATCTTTTGTTAGAGAGGAATGCAACATAACTTGTGCAGAGTGAACAAACTTCAAGTCATCATCTATTAACTGACATTTTTAAAAAACCTATCAAGGAATATAAGAAACAAGATTCCATTATCAGTTGTTCCCCCCCCAAACTCAATATGTAAAACCTATTTTAGGGGCTGTTTTGATTAACAGCAGGTGGCATTTACTGCCACAGAAACAAACTTATTTGCTAGTTAAATTTCTACTGAGTACCAAATGTAGGATATTTAGTTTGGAAATGCTTATCTATTTTAACCACTGGAAGTTATTTTATAAAACCAGCATCCTTTGAGAGCTATTGCTAGAATATGTAATCATTTTGGCATAAAACTTAATCCCTAAATATGCAGTTTGAATTATGGCATGATTTCTTTATCTTTGGTAAGGATTTGTGATGAAGCAGATGAGCCATTTAATCAGCTTTTAAAAAAATACTTTGTGATGGGTTCTAGGGAAATGGCTCTATTTTCTATGGTAAGACATCTCTTAATCATACTGGACAGTTTCATTGTATCTGCAATAAAGGAAATGAACAATGGAAACATTTATGCAGTATCTGATTGACTGGAGATGATGATCTATAAGATGCAGACCTATTATTTAATGCTTTGGGGATTCCCTTCTCTTCCTCCATCATTCCTTTGAGCTCTGGTTTCTGCACAAATCCTAGGGAGAAAACGTAAGCATTTATGTTATTTCTGGATTGGAAAATTAGGCTTGTAGTGAACAGTTAAATAATATTCTTAATTAACTAAAAATAGAGTTGGTTAAATTGCCATGAGTCATCACTGTGGCATTTTCCTCCTTTTTAGTAGAGAAAATGATCCATAACTCTGGGCACTCAGGACATGTATATGAAACCCTTCCAACTTGTAGGTTTGTGATTCTAGGTTTGGAATATTTATGGTGCACTACACCTCTATGATGGTGATTTATTTTTACTGAGCCTCATGGGTTGTACATTGTTTTGCCAAGTTGGGGGAGGATCAGAAGAGGAAAGGAAGACTGAAATGCTATTTTGTTCCCTGTTGAGCTAATTAGGAATCTAGGGCTTATTTAGAAGGCTGCGAATCTAAGACTCCCTCTCAGTCAGTTTGTTTCACCCAGGCTTTAATTTCGACTGTGTTTAGTGTTTCTCCAGGTCAAAGGGGAAAGAGAGGTATATTCTTAAGTCTCAAGCCTCAGAGAAAAAAAAATTTTTTTGAAAAGGTGGGTGGTGGTGACACTGAGAATCTGGTGGAGCAGAAGACTAGTTGTGAGGGAGGACATCTTTTATGGTAATAAAGTAAAAGGAAATGAAGGATTTGTAACAGAATGTGTCATATAATAATACAATAACCTGGTCTTCTATAGAGGTAGATCTTCCATGTGATCTGGATTCTCCGATCACTTATCGTTGACATTGCTGTCCTTATAATCCACAGACTAACCTCTGTTTTTCATTTTCTAGACTCTAAGATGCCTTTTTAAATAGTCTAATGGTGATACACATAGTATTTTCAAGATAGTAAATCAATTAGAATTAGTTCTATTTTCATCTCTTTAAAATTAGTAAATAATATATTAGCTTTTAATAAAATGAGAAAGAAGCTCTGGTCCTGTCATCAACACATTACTGGTATAAGCTATTACTTCTACAGAATGGGAAAATTTTCCTTCTTTATGTTAATTTTTATTTTTTTTGGTTCATAATATATCCTAATGGAGCAAGTTGGGTGGCAGGAGTTTAAGCAGTGCCTCATGCATACAAGATCAGGCAGGGGATAAAACAGAAGAACAATCTATAGTCACTATTCTAGAAAAACATACCAAAAAAGGGGGGGGGAAAGAATGATCGTAAGCAGTGATGGGAGATGATCTTTTTTTATATTTGAATACACTTTTTTTTTTGAAACCCTGTGTATTTTATACATTTAATTTTTTTAATTTTTTTATTTAAGCTTTATTTAAACATATAATGTAACCCCACCACCCTCTCCCAACCCCTCTTCCCCCCACCCCCCTCAGTTTGTTTTATGACATTAAGAGTCTCTTTTGGTTTGTCTCCCTCCCGATCCCATCTTGTTTCATTTTTTACTTTTCCTACCACCTTAACTCCCACCCCCGTTGCATCTCCACTTCCTCATATCAGGGAGATCATGTGATAGTTGTCTTTCTCCAATTGACTTATTTCGCTAAGCATAATATGCTCTAGTTCCATCCATGTTGTCGCAAATGGTAAGATTTCATTTCTTTTGATGGTTGCATAGTATTCCATTGTATATATATACCACCTATTCTTTATCCATTCATCTGTTGATGGACATCTAGGTTCTTTCCATAACTTGGCTATTGTGGACATTGCTGCTATAAACATTCGGGTACACGTGCCCCTTTGGATCACTACGTTTGTACCTTTAGGGTAAATACCCAGTAGTGCAATTGCTGGGTCATAAGGTAGCTCTATTTTCAGTTTTTTGAGGAACCTCCATGCTGTTTTCCAGAGTGGTTGCACCAGCTTGCATTCCCACCAACAGTGTAGGAGGGTTTCCCTTCCTCCACATCCTCGCCAGCATCTGTCATTTCCTGACTTGTTCATTTTAGCCATTCTGACTGGTGTGAGGTGGTATCTCATTGTGGTTTTGATTTGTATTTCCCTGATGCCCAGTGATGTGGAGCACTTTTTCATGTGTCGGCCATCTGGATGTCTTCTTTGCAGAAATGTCTGTTCATATCCTCTGCCCATTTCTTGATTGGATTATTTGTTCTTTGGGTGTTGAGTTTGCTAAGCTCTTTGTAGATTTTGGATACTAGCCCTTTATCTGATATGTCATTTGCAAATATCTTTTCCCACTCTGTCAGTTGTCTTTTGGTTTTGTTGACTGTTTCCTTTGCTGTGCAAAAGCTTTTGATCTTGATGAAGTCCCAATAGTTCATTTTTTCCCTTGCTTCCCTTGCCTTTGGCGTTGTTCCTAGGAAGAAGTTGCTGCGGTTGAGGTCGAAGAGGTTGCTGCCTGTGTTCTCCTCAAGGATTTTGATGGATTCCTTTCTCACGTTGAGGTCCTTCATCCATTTTGAGTCTATTTTCGTGTGTGGTGTAAGGAAATGGTCCAATTTCATTTTTCTGCATATGGCTGTCCAATTTTCCCAACACCATTTGTTGAAGAGGCTGTCTTTTTTCCATTGGATGTTCTTTCCTGCTTTATCGAAGATTAGTTGACCATAGAGTTGAGGGTCTATTTCTGGGCTCTCTATTCTGTTCCATTGATCTATGTGTCTGTTTTTGTGCCAGTACCATACTGTCTTGATGATGACAGCTTTGTAGTAGAGCTTGAAGTCTGGAATTGTGATGCCACCAACTTTGGCTTTCTTTTTCAATATTCCTTTGGCTATTCGAGGTCTTTTCTGGTTCCATATAAATTTTAGGATTATTTGTTCCATTTCTTTGAAAAAATTGGATGGGATTTTGATAGGCATTGCATTAAATGTGTAGATAGCTTTAGGTAGCATAGGCATTTTCACAATATTTATTCTTCCAATCCATGAGCATGGAACATTTTTCCATTTCTTTGTGTCTTCCTCAATTTCTTTCATGAGTACTTTATAGTTCTCTGAGTATAGATTCTTTGCCTCTTTGGTTAGGTTTATTCCTAGGTATCTTATGGTTTTGGGTGTAATTGTAAATGGGATTGACTCCTTAATTTCTCTTTCTTCTGTCTTGTTGTTGGTATAATGAAAAGCAACTGATTTCTGTGCATTGATTTTATATCCTGACACTTTACTGAATTCCTGTACGAGCTCTAGCAGTTTTGGAGTGGGGCCTTTTGGGTTTTCCACATATAGTATCATATCATCTGCAAAGAGTGAGAGTTTGACTTCTTCTTTGCCGATTTGGATGCCTTTAATTTCTTTTTGTTGTCTGATTGCTGAGGCTAGGATTTCTAGTACTATGTTGAATAGCAATGGTGACAACAGACATCCCTGCCGCATTACTGACCTTAGCGGAAAAGCTCTCAGTTTTTCTCCATTGAGAATGATACTTGCGGTGGGCTTTCCATAGATGGCTTTGATAATATTGAGGTATGTGCCCTCTATCCCTACACTTTGAAGAGTTTTGATCAGGAAGGGATGCTGTACTTTGTCAAATGCTTTTTCAGCATCTACTGAGAGTATCATATGGTTCTTGTTCTTTCTTTTGTTAATGTATTATATCACATTGATTGATATGCAGATGTTGAACTAACCTTGCTGCCCTGGAATAAATCCCACTTGGTCTTGGTGAATAATCCTTTTAATGTACTGTTGGATCCTATTGGCTAGTATTTTGGTGAGAATTTTCACATCTGTGTTCATCAAGGATATTGGTTTGTAATTCTCTTTTTTGATGGGATCCTTGTCTGGTTTGGGGATCAAGGTGATGCTGGCCTCATAAAATGAGTTTGGAAGTTTTCTTTCCATCTCTATTTTTTGGAAGTTTCAGGAGAAGAGGAATTAATTCTTCTTTAAATGTTTGGTAGAGGGGCGCCTGGGTGGCTCAGTAGGTTAAAGCCTCTGCCTTCAGCTCAGGTCATGATACCAGGGTCCTGGGATCGAGCCCCATGTCGGGCTTTCTGCTCAGCAGGAGGCCTGCTTCCATTCCTCTCTCTCTGCCTGCCTCTTTGCTTGCTTGTGATCTCTGTCTGTCAAATAAATAAATAAAATCTTCAAAAAATTTAAAAAACATAAAATAAATGTTTGGTAGAATTCCCCTGGGAAGCCATCTGGCCCTGGGCTTTTGTTTGTTTGGAGATTTTTGATGACTGTTTCAATCTCCTTACTGGTTATGGGACTATTCAGGTTTTCTTTCTTCCTGGTTCAGTTTTGGCAGTTTATATGTCTCTAGGAAAGCATCCATTTCTTCCAGATTGTCAAATTTGTTGGCATAGAGTTGTTCATAATATGTTCTTATAATTGTTTTTATTTCTTTGGTGTTGATTGTGATGTCTCCTCTTTCATTCATGATTTTATTTATTTGGGTCCTTTCTCTTTTCTTTTTGATAAGTCTGGCCAGGGGTTTATCAATCTTATTAATTCTTTCAAAGAACCAGCTCCTAGTTTTGTTGATTTGTTCTATTGTTGTTTTGGCTTCTATTTCATTGATTTCTGCTTTGATCTTTATTATTTCTCTTCTCCTGCTGGGTTTAGGCTTTCTTTGTTATTCTTTCTCGA
>RCUC01015714.1:0-11889 GCA_003697995.1 Taxidea taxus jeffersonii
AAAAAAAAAAAAAAAAGAATCTTAAGCAGTGACCTAGAGAAAAGGATAAAAAAACCCCAAAAGTTTATGTTCAGGGTGTGTTTTGGGTGTCTTTAAGAAAAACAATACAAAATTACAAATATAGAATTAGGTATAAAAGTGAATATAGTTTTAGAATGAGAAAATAAACCATTTTGAATCACCAAAAATGTACCCTAGTGACATTTGTAGAAAGTAACAATTTACTGGAAAAGCCATAGTTGGCTGTTTAAGAGTCATTCATGCTGTATGTACTCTTCTCCCTTGAATATCTCTGGTAGGAATTACATCCTAATGGCCTGATCTCAATTTCAGGAAGAAGAAGGGAAAAACTGTTGACTTGTAGAACTATGTTGTTCATGCAGTGATTTTGTAAAAAGGGCCTCCAGAACCTAGTACAACAATGTCAAATATTCCCTGAGTTATAACTTTTATTTTTAGCATGCATTTTTAGAAAAAAGATTTGATGACAAAACATCTACTAATTCACTGATGCTTTGAAATAAACTGACATTTTAGTCAGCACATTTGTACACAACTCAAAAACATCATATACACACATGCACATAAGATGTAATATTGATTCAGTCTTCAAGTGTCATGTGTGTATATGTCTAGAGAGAATGAGCTCCAAGGAGAGTGTCAGAGAGAAAGAAAATCCCAACTAGACACTATGCTGAGCATAGAGCCCAACAGAGAGCTCTGAGATCATGACCTGAGTCAAAATCAAGAGTTGGCTGTTCAACCAACTGAGCCACCCAGGTGTTCCAAGAACTTTTCAGTTTCTAAACCAACTTTGACCTGGGAGGTGAGCAGCTTAGGACTGTCCATTCATCCCATGAATGAGTAGGTTTTGGAATTTGTGTTTTTATACATAGATAATACATATCAAGGAGACATCTGCATTTCTCTTTTTAGATTTTTTGTATTATTTTCTAATATAGTAACAATAATAATGCCATCTAACATTTATTGAACAATTATTTTGGTTAGATTTCTTGCCATAAGATAATTTCCCCAGGTTAATACCATTTAGCTGTAAGCCTCATGGAAGTAATATGGATATATAATACTTGACAATCTGTACTTGGTAGCACAGAGATTTTCAGTGTGAAAACTTACTTTGTGTATGAATGTTTTTCCTGAAAATATGATATATTTTTTCTTCACTACATCACTTATCTATTGATTCAGAACATAATATTAGAGTAACTGTCTATTGGGATTGAGACCAAAAGCTAAAACGTAGCTGTTTACATGGAAATTCAAAGTTAGAGTATTTAGAAGCATTTTTGTTGTTAATTTTAAGAACACCACTTACTGTATTTGTCTTTGCAGTTTTCATGATACTATCTAGGGAGATATGTATATGGTTGCTAAGGAAATAAGCTACATGATGTAATAGCTCATAAGAAATAAGATTCACCTTCTTCAATTTTGGATGCTTGTTGCTTCCTTCATTCACTAATGATTCCTAAGGAGAAAGAGAAAGATAAGGAAAACAATCTCTTTTCTAGAGAAAGAAGCCGTTAAAGGACCTTCCTTCCTTTGTAAACCTCAACTCCTCAGATTAACCTTAGTCAGCTCAGCATTTTATACCTGCTGTCCTTTTGGTATGATCACTAAAAGATGGCTTTATTTGGATCTGCATTTTTGTTACTAACTTCTTTATTGAGTTTCCCATTATGTAGCTTCGAATGTGTTGGTGTTGCTATAACAGTTATATGAAGTCTCAAGAGTGAAAGGAAACACGGGCACCCATTCTAGATAAAAAAGAAGTGGGGAAATATTTCCATTAATTTGGGACCTCAGGAAGGTATTAGGTAAAGGCAGGGATATGGCAATATGTAAGCAACATAGTCCAGCCAGGAGAAAATATCAGAGGTTCAGGAGTCTTGTGTTCTAGTTTAAAGTCTTGTGTTCCAGTTTAAGCTAAGGTACATCAGACAAATCATTTAATCCCTCTGGGTTTAAGGTAGGTACAAATGTTTCTTCCTGTGCTAAAGGTAAATGATAATGTTTACTTAACTTCATGTGAGAATTAAATACATTTTATCTCCATCACCACACATTCAATTAAGCACCAAATTTTGATGGTTTTATCTACTAAATATCGTTTGAACCTCCCCCTTTCTTTTCATTAAATTTATAACACCTTGAAATCTTCACTTGTTACATGGATTACTCTAACTGCCTCCTAAAGTTGTGATGATTTTTAAAAGGTAACAAATTCTTTATTGTTCATCCCATCAAGAGATAAATTCTATTTCCTCACCCCTGAATTTGGGCTGTCTTTGTGGCTTGCTTTGACCAACAGAATGTGGCAAAAATGACATTGTGCAACTTCTGAGCAAGGACTGAGGAAGCCTCATAGCTTTTGCTTTTATTTAATCTCTTGCTGCTCTAAGGTTGCCATGTATACTAGTTTCCTATTGCTGTGGTAACAAATTCCCACAAATTCAGTGGCTTAAAATAACACAGATTTATCACATAGTTTTGGAAGTCAGAAGTTCGAAATCAGATTCACTGAATTAAAATCAAGCTGTCAGCCCATCTGATTGGTTCCTTCTAGAGGCTTGGAGGAAGAATCTGTTTCCTTGTGTTTTCCAGCTTCTATAGACCACCTGCATTCATTGGCATATGACCCCTTTATCCAGCTTCAAAGCTAGCAGTGTAGGGTATTCAATTTTTTTCCCAACTGTCTCATCTCTGCTCTGCCATTACATCTCATTCTCTGACTCTGATCTTCTTGCCTCACTCTTATAAAAACCCTTGTGATTAGATTCGGCACATGTGGGTAATTCAAGATACTATCTCAAGAATGATTTTGCATCTCAAGATCCTTTATCATATTTGCAATGTCTCTTTTGCCACATAAGGTAATATATTCACATGTTATGGGGATTAGGGAAAGGATGGCCTCAGGGAGGCATTATTCTACCCACCATTCTATGAAAAAAAGTATGGGCTATCCTTCTTGAAGGTTAAAAAAAACACAGGGATAGAAAAGCCCAGGAAACAGCTAGCACAAATGATCAGACATGCAGATGAGGCCCCAGGAGAGACCTGCAGAACAGCTGAGCTGAGGGCAGTCCAAATTGCTGATACATAGTATCTTGAGCAAATAGTCCACTAAGTTTTCAGGGTTCTTTTTTTCAGACAGCGGATACATCAGTCTCTCTGAATGCGGGCTTATTACCCAATTACTTCCCATACTGCGGTTGGAGTGATCTTTCTAAAATGCAATTCTTACTTCAAACTTTATAATTTTTTATTTTTTTTACCATCAGGGTAGCAAAGTCACTTTGCATGGTATTCAAATCTCTCCCCAATTTTAACTTTGCCAGTATCTTCAACATTTTCTTTCCTTCAATATTTATATTTTTTTGAAATGTGTGTTCCTGCATCAGCAAACATCAAGCTCTTGCTAGTGCATATTGATTTATAATTGTCTAAATACATGTCTGCTTCCCTCCCTAGACTGGCAACTTGAAGCTATGGATGTTCCTTCACTTATATATGGTAGGGGAAGAAAAAGTTTTTCTCGACCATCTTAGAGTTCCTGGCTGGATCTGAAAATTAAACTGACAGAGAACAGAAGAAACACACACAAATTTATTTAAGTGACATTGTATACTTCATAAGAAAATGAAAACCCAGAGAATCAGTCAGAGCTGAGTATTTTATGATAGATTTGATGAAGAGTAGGCAGTTGTTTAGAAAAACAGTAGGCTAATGTGTATGAGGTAAGTGTACTAAAGTAGGAAAGATTTTGTAATGCCTGTTTGGATTCTTCTAGGAGTCCTTTTGTCTCCAGAAAGAAGGTTGCTCCTTCCAAGTATAGGGAGGGCACCTCTCACATGAGGGTTTTGTGACCTGTTTCAGTAGTGAAGGGTATATAGGAGGAGGTCAGAGTGATTTTCCTGCTTCTGCTGTTTTCTCAAAAGTCTTCAATTTAAAATATTCATTATGCCACGATGTCATATTTGGGGCTAGCATGCCCTGAACACCATCATTTTGCACTTGTGTAGCACTTAGCACTGTACTTAGGATATAGCAATACCTAACAATTATTCAATGAACCAATTGAAGACTGAAGGATCTTTTGGTTTTCAGTAATGTCCAGTTTGATTGTTTTTTTTTATTTTTGCATTTTTTAGATCATATGAGACAACTTAGTAAGATCTAGATGAGATTCTCCAAATAATAAGCTCACACCACAGTGGCCTAACTACTAGAACTTGCTAGTTGTACAATCATAGACATTATTTCAATTCTGTGTGTCTTAGTTTCTTCCCCTATAAAATGGGGACAATATTAGTGCCTATTTTATGAACTTGTGGTGAATAAATGAATTAATGCATGTAAAGTGTTTAGAAGGTATATGAAGCAGAGTTAGTGTTATGTAAGTACTAATAATCATTATGATGATTGTGGTGGTGGTAGTGGTGGTGGTGATGTTACCTCCAAAGTCTGTGAGAGTGTATGAACTCAGTTGAAAATTACTTGGAACAATACTATGTCAACAATGTAATTTGCAGTATTTCCAAAAAAACTAGTTGTAGAATGTATTCTAAAACAAGACAGTTTTCAGTTACTTCTATATGTGGAAAGAATATTGTCTTTCAGTGGAAATCTACATTTCAGTGGAAAAATTGTAGCCTGTCTTATTCTAGCCTGTTTCGTCTTTCTTTCTTTCTCTTTCTTTCTTTCTTCCTTCCTTCCTTCCTTCCTTTCTTTCTTTTGTTGTTGAGATGGAAAGCAAGCCAGCTTAAGGGAGGCATAGAGGAAGAGGGAGAGAGAGAATCTTAAGCAGGTTCCACACCCAGCACAGAGCGTGATATGTAGGTCCACCGGAGCCAAAATCAAGAGTCAGGCACTTAACCTACAGAGCCATCCAGGTGCCCCCCTGTTCATTTTTCTTTGAGATATTTTGTAACTGTTTGCAAATTATAAATCCTATCTTCCTGGGAGAGGTATAATTGATTTCCTTCCCTTCACCCTCATAGAAAAAACAATTTTGTCTCCATTTGTAATTCATATCAATACTATTTTAAGTTTTTGCTTATTTGTTTTTAACATTTAATTTAGTTTTTATTTACATTTCAGTTAACACATGGCATAATTTTATTTTTTTAGATTTTTACTTGAAATTCATGAGTTAATATACATTGTAATGCTTGTTTCAGGTATACAATACAACACTTATATACAATACCCAGTGCTCCTTACAACAATTACACTCCTTAACCCCATCACCTAGTTAACACATACTCCAACTCAACTCCTCTCTGGTAATCATCAGATTGTTCTCTATAGCTGAGTGTGTTTCTTGGTTTGCCTCTCTTTCTTCCTGTTAATCACCTGTTTTTTTTCTTAAATTCAACATATGAGTGAAATCACATGGTATTTGTCTTTCTCTGACTTATTTCACTTAGTATAATACTCTATATCTGTCCATGTCATTACAAATGGCAAGATTTCATTCTTTTTTGTCTGAATAATATTCCATTCTATATGACTATCACCTCTTCTGTATACTTTCTTCAGTGGATGGACACTTGCGCTGTTTCCAATAATTGGGCTATTGTGGCTAATGCTGCTATAAACATCAGGGTGCATGTATCTCTTTGAATTAGTATTTTTGTCTTACTTGGGTAAATACACAGCAGTGCAATTGCTGGATTCTAGTGTAGTTCTACTTTTAAATTTTTGAAGAACCTCCATACTGTTTCCCAAGGTGGCTGCACCAGTTTGCATTCTCACCAACAGTGCACAGATGTTCCTTTTCCTCCACAACCTTGTCAATACCTGTGTTTCTTGTGTTATTGATTTTAGCCATTCTGGAATGTTAGAGGAGATAGTGCATTGTGGTTTTGATTTGCATTTTCTTGATGATGAGTGATGTTGAGTATCTTTTCATGTGTCAATTGGCCATCTGAATGTCTTCTTTGGAAAAAAAAATGTCTCTTCATGTCTTCTGCCCATTTTAAAATTGATTAGTTTTTTGGGTGTTGAGATTTTTAAGTGCTTTATATATTTTAGATACTAACCCTTTATCAGATATGTCATTTGCAAATATCTTCTCCCATTCTGTAGGTTGCCTTTTAATTTTCTTGATTGTTTCCTTCACTGTGCAGAGGTTTTCTTGTTTGTTTGTTTTTAATGAAGACCCAATAGTTGGTTTTTGCTTTTGTTCCCCTTTTCTCAGGAGACATATCTAGAAAGATGGGGCTATGGCATGTCACAGAAGTAACTGCCTGTGTTCTTTCTGGAATTTTTATGGTTTCAGGTTTCACATTTAGGTCTTTAATCCATTTTCAATTTATTTTTGTGTATAGTGTAAGAAAATTGTCCAGTTTCATTCCTTTGCATGTTGCTGATCAGTTTTCACAACAACATTTGTTGAAGACACTCTTTTTTCTCCATTGGTTATTCTTTCTTACTTTGTCAAAGATTAATTGACCATATAGTTGTGGGTTCATTGTTGTATTTGCTATTCTAGTGTACTGATCTACGTGTCTATTTTTGTACCAGTACCATACTGTTTTGATTTCTATGGTTTTGTAATATCACTTAAAGCCCAGAATTGTGATATACTTTATCCTATATATATTTAGGCACTTTTCTATTTTCCTCTAAACAGATTATTATATCTGCTTGGCTCCCTCATTTTGTAAGAGTAAAAATCTTTAGCACATGTTCATTTTATATCAATATAAGAGTCATATTTTTTGCCTTTTTCTTAAAAGTATCTTCTAAGTTTTAGTCCCGGCATGTCTTCTCTTGGTTCCCAGAGGTGAATCCAAAGTGGCAGTAAAACTATGTTGACTGTGTTTTTCTAATTTCACTTTTCCTCTCTACTAATCTTGTTTTAGGTTTGTTTACAGCCAATAAATTATTCTCCACTGAGAATATGGTTTTATGATTTGACCATTTGGTGATCTTTGTAAATGGACTGTTCATAGAAATATATTCCTTGTTAGGGTGAAAGACAACAGAGAGTATAATTTCTTAGCCTTTTTGATTGGGAATTTGGTTTTATGGTTTGATCATATGGTGATCCTTGTAAATTGATTAATAGTTTAACCAACTGGCCCAGTAGGAACCAAGAGAACTTGTGTCTGTTGGATGAGAGACAAGAGGAAATCTGGTTTATTAATATTTTCTGATTGTGTGCCTGTCAATTTTGAACTCATGTCTGTTAAGTATTTTTACCTACTGAGAGGAGAATAGCTTTTTTATTTTTTTTAATTTTTTTTAAGATTTTTATTTATTTATTTGTCAGAGAGAGAGAGAGAGCAGGAGTGAGCACAGGCAGACAAAGTGGCAGGCAGAGGCAGAGGGAGAAGCAGGCTCCCTGACGAGCAAGGAGCCCGATGTGGGACTCAATCCCAGGACACTGGGATCATGACCTGAGCCGAAGGCAGCTGCTTAACCAACTGAGCCACCCAGGTGTCCCGAGAATAGCTTTTTTAAAAAAGATTTTATTTATTTATTTGACAGAGAGAGAAATCACAAGTAGGCAGAGAGGCAGGCAGAGGGAGAGGGGAAAGTAGGCTTCCTGCTGAGCAGAGAGCCTGATGCGGGGCTTGATCCCAGGACACTGAGATTATAACCTGAGCCAAAGGCAGAGGCTTAACCCACTGAGCCATCCAGGCACCCAGGAGAATAGCTTTGTGATGTAAACAAGTAAGTTATATGCTTCTGTGTTAACTTGACCCATGGCTGAAATTTTAGAATTGAAATTATAAGGGTTTTCTTTGTGTGGATATGCTATGGACTGAACTGTATAGTCCTTAAATTCGTATGTTCATGTCCTGACCCCCAATGAGCCTGGAGATAGGGTCTTTGGGAGACAAGGTTACGTAAGGATGGGGCCCTAATCTAATAGAACCATGGCCTCATAAGAAGAAAGAAGAGAAAGATCTCTTTCTCCACTGATTTTGCCTTCATAAAACCGATTCCTAGATGTAAAATACAATATAGAAAAATATAACCTCTGAGTTATTTTTAAGGCTTCCTGAAAAAGCACATAGATATGATTTTCATAAAAAGAGAGGTTATAGAAGTAATTAGGTTTGTTTGATATGTTACTATTGATGAGTTGTATGGGGAAAGTTTTCAAATCAGAAAAGATATTCAACCTTCTCTAACTTAAATTCATGTGGGTAAGATGTTATTAGTATAAATATTTCAGAAATTGAATATAGTGTGGGTTATTCAAGAGATTTGTCAAAGCCCTTGCTGGGCATAGTATGTTTCAATTTATCAGAGTCCTGGTAGTGCTTTGGCTGATATTAGATAGCAGTATACAGTTATCAGTCATAATTTCAGTTATTTAAAAAATGTTAACTTTGTCATGGCTTTGATTTTTTAACTAGGATCTAGCATCTTCTAGGCAAGTGGTTTTCAAATGGAGATTAATACCACTTACCTACAGAAATTTATTAATATAGAGGTGTTTAGAATGTACCCCATGCCAAATCACTTTACTTGATATGAATATGTTCTTTATATATTCTTACTGTATGCTTGGAATATTCATTGTATATTATGTCAGGATTATTATATATATATATTTTTTAAAGATTTTATTTATTTATTTGACAGACAGAGATCACACAAGCAGGCAGAGAGGGGAGGGGAGAAGCAGGCTCCCTGCTGAGCAGAGAGCCAGCCCGATGCGGGACTCGATCCCAGGACCCTGGGATCATGACCGGAGCTGAAGGCAGCGGCTTAACCCACTGAGCCACCCAGGAGTCCCTAGGATTATTATATATTTTAAGATGCTTTTCTATGTAAAAATTATGTTACTCTATTTCAAAATGTTAGATAAAATGTTCACTGTCTTTTTTTGAGAATAAGGTTAACTTAATTACTATGTTTATAATTATTTTGTCTAAAATATTTTTGGACAGACTTTACTACTTTCTTTTGCCTATCAAAAAAAATAACAAAATTTTCTTGTTAGTTGCATTATTCTTCTAATGAAATCAGATCTTTCCCTTTTGAAAGTTATCTGCAATAAATACCCACAACAATTTTAACTATTTTGTCATGTATAGATATTTGTTTTTAGATTGAAGTATAGTTGACATATCACATTAGTTTCAGGTATAGCACATGGTGATTTGATAATTACATACAATACAAAATGTTAACCACAATAAGTGTAGTTACAATTTGTCACTATAAAAATTATTACAATATTATTGAGTATATTTCCTATGCTAAACTTTGTATCCTTGTGACTTATTTATTTTATAACTGGAAGTTTGTACCACCTCTTAATCCCCTTCACCTATTTCATCTGTCCCTCCCCCTCTCCCCTCTGGCAACCACTGGTTTGTTCTCTATATTTATGACTCTGTTTTTTGTTCATGTTTGTTTTGTTTTGTTTTATAGATTTTTTTGTTTGTTTTACTCTGATGCTTTTCTGGAGGTATTCGCAATCAATTACAGGCTGTGTGCTTCATCTTCAACAAAAAGATACTGTCTCAGAGCCCAAAAGAAAAGGATTATGCCAAGTACTTTTGGGTATAGGCTTCTGCTAGCACAAGATCCTGTAGAACAAGAATTCATTATATACGGCAATGAAATGATGTGATTTGTTTTTAAAGAATATTCTTGATATTTTAATGTTATATTTTCTAGTTTCATAAACAAGTCTTTCATTTCTTTTTAAGCTATCTATAACTCATAACAATTTAGTAGACTCTACTTTTGTAAACTGAATGAAACATTTATAAATGATTTTATTCTCCTTATCTGACCCCTTCACAATTCAGAAGCTCTACTAAATATTCTTATTATCATATCAATGTAGTTATTTGCATAGGTTCAATAAGAATCGGTTCCTCTTTTATTAGGACATAATTGAAAATATTGATTATACAACTACAGACTTGTTGAGGATGTTATATTTGAGAATTATTCTCATTTATCAGATGTGATCAGATACTTTTAAGAGACTGTAGTTGACTTTGTAAAGCCAAAGCTTAAAAAGCCCTCTTGGGAAAACTGGCCTGCAACCTGGCCTCCAGCATTCTTAGACTTAGAGGTGAGTAAGAATGATAACGTTCTGGCAGACCAGAAACACAGGATATTTTAAAGACCTCAAGAAAAGAAGAATTCACTTAAATGTATTGGTACTACAGGTAAAATCTGGCTTGCTTCCTAGCCTCAGGATTATAATAGTCTTGTAAAAGTCCATTCTGGTATTCCTTATGAAAATTTCTATCAAAACAAACTTCAGAAGACTACCTGGCAAATTAACACACTTGCTGCACCTATGTAAATAGTCAGGTCAAATCTAATGAGACAAATCAATTTTGTGATGAAAGTAATCTCCCTTTGAAATAGTTTTTGATCAAAGGAGGGTGGAATTGTAATAAAAAAAATCAGGCCTGTCTGATAGAAATTTAATTGATTCCCCCACATCACTGGAGAGAAAATAGTTTTGTTTCCACTTGCAATTCATTTCAACATTTTTTGACTCTATAGAAATGTTCTTTTGACTTTTCTTTTGATCCAGTTATAATACCTGCTTGGTTTCTTCATATCACATTAGTAAAATAAAACTTTAACCCATGTTATTTTTATACCTATATGAAAGTCATAATTGTACTTTGTTATATTTTAATAGATATTATTTTGAATACCTTCCTGAGTTTATATGTTTTATGAGGGAACTTTATGATTTAACAAAAATGATTCATAAAAAGAAGTGCTTTACCTGCTATCATATGTAATCTGGGTGACAACTTAAATAAAGCTTAAGTGTCATTTCAGTTTCATAGTCTGTTCTTCATCCACTTTCCACAATGATTCCATACAGCAAACAAATCTAGAGAATCAGAAGCTGTAGAGACTAAGAAACGAATTTCACTATTACATGATACTAAAACAAGACAGAGTTTTCTGGATGCCATTTTTGATGTATTTGTAGGATGTAACTTATCCCCTAACCAAATCATATTTCATCTTCCTCACTTATGCCCCATTTCCTCTTTTCCTGGATGTATGCATATTTTAAAACTAATGTGCCTGCTTGTTAACTTATTTTCTATTTTAGTTATAAACAACATAAATAAGTTTTCATTATCTTCTAGTTTGCAAAAGAAGACTTAAAATAGCTGTTGGTATTTGGTGAGACTGGGTATCTATCTCCTCAGGGCCCTCTCCATGGAGTGTGTGTGTATGTGTGTGTTTGTAAAGTGTTGGAGACTCTTGATCTTACTCTTGTCACTGTGGCTATTATCCTGTTGAATCCTACTATGAGCTATTCAGAAGACAGGAAAAATCAAGAAATCAAAGGTAGTTGATTCTATAACCTGAAGGGCAGTTACCAACTCTAGGTCTTCCTATAAAATGTGGGCTACTATCTCCAAACCCATTAAGTATATTGTTCATCTATTACCCATGTATCATGATGATACTAAATCTTACTAAAGTGCCTATGTACTATCTGTTTTTTTTTTAATTTAAAATTTTTTTGTTTCAAGTTTTTATTTAAATTCTAGTTAGTTAACATACAAAGTAATAGTAGTTCAGGTATAGAAGTTAGTGATTCATCACTTACATAAAACACCCAGTGCTCCTCACAAGTGCCTTCCTTATTACCTATCACCTGTTTAGCCCATTCCCCTCCCCACCTCCCCTCCAGCAACCCTCAGTTTGTTCTCTATAGTTAAGCCTCTTTTATGGTTTGCCTCTCTCATTTTCCCCCTATGTTCATTTGTTTTGATTAATTCCACTATGAGTGAAATCTTACAGTATTTATCCTTCTCTGACTTATTTTACTTAGCATAATGCACTCTAGTTCCAACCACATAATTGCAAGCTGCAAGACTTCATTCTTTTTTTTAT